>CAMZJQ010000365.1:75051-108119 GCA_947310385.1 Nephrotoma appendiculata | reverse complement strand
TTTTATTTTAATTTTGAAACAAATATTGGGTTCAATGTCCCTGAACTTTCACACAGATTTGGATAAATAGAAAATCTGCCTTTCCATAATAATACATTGTTCTTAATGTATGCATATATAAGAAAATTACTCGTTCATATTTTCAATTATAAATTACCATACTGTAACAGTGCAATCAACGGCATCCTTTTAAAAAATTGTATTTAGTTGTTCTTTTTGATTTCTATATCGTTTTCATTTTTAATCTTTATTCGTTTGTGTTTGTGAGAACAGATGTATTTAAAATAAACAATAATAATACACAGCTAAGTATGTACTCAATATATTAATATACATATGTATATATCCTATCGTTCATATCTCCTTTCCAATAATGGATTTATTTGATTGAACAATTCATATTCTTTTGCATTTCTATCATAGAAAAAAAATTATTTATGCTATTTTTTATAAAAAGAAAATTGAAGTAAGGTATTCATGATTTGTTTTATTGTTTATCACAAAAACTATTAAACACATTTTCTACATGACCTTGACAATTGTAAAACAATAAAAGTTGAAATAAATATATTCTGTGTTGATATGTAGTATAATAAGTTAGAGTGAAGCAATACTATACTGGTTAATGTATACAAAAATACGCCGTGTGTACTGTAAGTGTATTTAATCTTGCAAACATTTAGGCGAATTAGTAAAATTATTGCATAACTTAATTTCGATTGACGCGCTACCTGGATTTTCACCATCTAAAGATTTTTTTCGAATGATGGTACTACTATATATGTATTGCTATGGTCCTGTAAAGTTAATACATTCTGTTAATGCTTGCGCAGATCGATTGTCACAAAGACAAGGCTTGATAGATCATTAGGTTTGAGATTCCATTTAATAAATGGTAAATTGAAATCACCAATGATAAGAAAACTGATGCAAATCCGGATATATCTAAACGAGTGACCAGGTCTAAAGCGGGATCTACATCTACTGCTTAACCAGTGTTGATAATAGGTATATCGTATGTATTATGTATTAATAAGTATATTTCAGTTGTCCAGTATGAGGTGATGGTAATTTGGCATAAATAATCAACAATAAATGACATGCCCGCATTTCCTGGTGGCATTGTTGACTTGCCTTCACGTGGGAATATAATCCTAACAAACTGGCCCTGCAGTATATAAACTTCATGAAGCAAATACTCGTGTGTTCTTATTGCAACAGTGTATTGGGGACTTAATATGATAGATTGTAATAAATATGTATACTAAAAAATATTTTAGGTTTTATAGATTAAATAATATGTTTTATGTTAATTATAGATCAATTAACCCTGTTTTGTGTAGTATCCAACTTGTTGGTCGAGTGTCGGCTGTCGAGTGTTTTGTGTGGAATGATGTTAATGGCATTGTTAAATATCCAGTAATGAAGGAGTTTTAACAGCTGATTCCCCTTCGATCTTAAATAACAATATCGTTCTGAAATCGTCCATTAATAGATTTCAGGGATTGAGCTTTTCATTTTTATATGTGCGTAGTATCTATCCGAAGTTTGATGAAATTATTAGTCTTATTTCTGGAGTTCATTTAGATATTGTCTGCTTCGTAGAGACCTGGCTAAAAGACCACATACCTGATGCTGTAATAGATATACCGGGATATACACTTCTTAGAATGGATCGTGAGTTGGATAATGTTGGTAGAGGTGGAGGCATTTGTATTTATATTAGATCGATAATAAAATCTAAAATAATTTATAGGTATTGTGCCCCTTCCTCGGAATTTGCTATAATTGAAGTGAAATTGGGAGTGGTGAATATATTGGTAATTGTAGTTTATTTTCCGAATGGATTGATTTATGATGATATCGAAGCGATTCTTGATGAATTCACTATCCAATACAATGATGTGACCATATGTGGTGACTTTAATTGTGACCTCAGTGCTAATAGTTCTAACTCAATTAGATTTAATCGACTGTTGGACAGATTTGGTTGTAAATGTCAAAATACTGAACCTACGCATTTTACCAGTACTTCATCCACACTGCTTGATTTGATAATTACGAATACTGATAAGATACAATTTCATAATCAAATTTCGGTTGGATTCTCCGATCATGACTTAATCTATTTCTCCTATAATGTCGACTTCAGTACGAGTGACTCTTTATTTAGCTTTCGGGATCATAGAAATATCAATGTACCAGCCCTTCTTGAGGAATCCAGAGTCCTACAATGGGATACACTATACACCATTGTTGATCCCAATGACAAGGTAAAATTTTTTCCAATTTAATACGATATTTATTTGATGAATTTGTTCCGTCTAAAACTGTAATTAAGAAAGCATCACATCCGCCCTGGCTTCATGCAAGCATTCTAAATTTGATAAATCTTCGGAACTTTATCTATAATCGGTGGAAAAGAACAAAGAATGAGGAAATTTATATGGAATATAAAGCAATTCGGAATAAGGTCACCAATGCTATTAAAAGTGCTAAAGCAAAATATTTTTCTAAATGTATAAACACCAAACTACCATCGAATATTTTCTGGAAAAATCTTAAATCGATCAGTGGATTTTCAAATAATACAAAGAAAGCTAATTTAGACTTCTCAGCTGATGAATTCAATAATTATTTCTGCAATCGTCTTACCGATGATCGCAGGAATGTGGAGGATTTTCAGTTTTCTGGTTTTAATGACTCAGGGCTTAGCTTCAGAAATATTGACATCGTTGACTTAAGTGTGGCCTTTAAATCAATTAAATCAAACGCGGCTAGGTTTGATGAGATTCCTTTAAAGTTCATTAAGCTTCTTTTACCTTATATCGATTGCTTTATACTTCACATTTTTAATAGCATAATAACTTGCTCCTGTTTTCCATCAGAATGGAAACATTCGAGGATTATCCCTATTCCAAAAAAGTCCAATACATCTGAGCTGCCTGATTTCCGCCCAATTAGTTTGCTTCCTTGTCTTTCAAAAGTTCTGGAAAGAATTTTGCAAAATCAGATCTTGCATCACATTGAGTCTAATAAACTACTTTCTAAATACCAATCTGCTTATAGATCTAAGCATAGCACCACTGCAGCTTTGTTAGAAATCAGTGACGACATCAGAAGAGCGATTGATAAGCGAAAAGCCTGTATTTTGGTGCTTCTTGACTTCAGTAAAGCTTTCGATTTGATTGATCATCACTTGTTACTCATGAAATTGCGTGATAAATGTTTATTTTCGTTATCGGCATCTCGCTTGATTTTATCATATCTTCACAATCGCTGTCAATCTGTCGCATTTCAGTCATCTATTTCGGGAACTTGCTTAGTGAATTGCGAAGTTCCTCAAGGCTCTATATTGGGGCCATTCTTATTCATGATGTTTATTAATGACCTGACTGCGGTAATTCAGTATAGTAAATATCATCTTTTTGCAGATGACTTGCAAATATACAATTCCAGCGGAATTGGTAATATTGCTAGTTGTATTGAGAAAATGAACAATGACATTCAATTAATATCTGAATGGTCCTCTACTAATAAACTTCATTTGAATAGCAGTAAAACACAATGTATCTTAATGTCTTCATCCAAATATTGTACTGACAACCTGCCCAAAATTATTGTTGATGGAACCAGCATATGTTATTCTAGTACAGTACGCAATCTAGGCGTTGTTTTTGACAATACCTTATGTTGGAGTAGTCATATTCAGGGAATTTGCAAAAGAGTTGTCTTTATATTAAGAATTTTGTGGACCACCACTAAACACCTTAGTTATACCCTGCGTCTTCATTTGGTAAAAATGTATATTGCACCTCATCTTTTATATGGAGATGTAGTTATTTTTGATCTACAAAAGCAATACCTTCATCAGTTACAAATGGTTTTTAATTCATGCATTAGATACATTTTTCAGTTAAGAAAATATGATCATATCTCACAGTACTCTAATATACTATTTGGCTGCTCTCTCTATGAGATGTATAAGTTTAGGGTATGTCTGTCGATCTACAAATTTCTAAAGTATCGTCTGCCCGATTACATTTTTGTTAAACTTGAAAAGTCTCAATCAAATCGGTTACAGTTAAAAATAATAAAAAACCGTTCAGAATTTATTGAACTCATCGTTCTTTGTAAGTGGAATCAGTCTGTGGAACTCATTATCTATTGATATAAGGAACTCCGGGTCAGTGACATCATTTCGCAAAAAATATTTCGACAAGCTGCACGAAAGGAACACATAAACAGGGGAAATCTAAATTTAATTTAGTTTATTAATTACAAAAATAAAAATAAAAATGTTATACGGTTATTATATTATTATTATTATTGCTACTCAGTTATTATTACATATTTTTATTGTAACATTATTTTATGTATGTTCTTTTACTATTATTATATTATTTATGTACCAGTAATGTTATCATACTAATGAAATAAGTTGTACAACTTCCAAACATTGAAATAAACAAATAAATAAATAAATAAAACTAGAATTAATTTTGTTTTGATTCATGATATAGTTTATATTATCAAAATAATTTTCATAGCCACTTGTTTTAGCACCAGGATAAATATATGGTACGTTGAGATACAAATTTGTTAAGCCAAAGTTAATACATACCCAAATTTCCTCGGAGTAACATTCCCATTTAGCAATACGATATGAAACAAAATTATTTTTTATAGCAATAAGACAACCTCCACCATCGACCTTATCTGGAGATTGAATAAGATTTCGGTCTTTTCTATATAATACATAATTATCTGTAAATAACTCGATTAAGAATTGATTCATTTAGATTTGTTTCATTTAAGCAAATAATATCGTAATTAGTTTCTAAAATTGACTTATAAAATTGTTTAGTCTTAGTTCTCAATCCATTCACATTCTGGAAATAAACAGATATATTCATATTAATTATTATGCTTCAATTTTAATATAATTAGGTTAAAAATTAGACTGAAAAAATACAGTTGTAGGTATAATACAATAATGATTAAAAATTAAAAAAGTTACAAAAACAAGTACCAGGCAATGGCAATCTTAAGCTGAGTTGTTGTTGGGTTTTAATAATTTTTCGATGAGTCCTTCAGATGTGATTTTTATGATTTTTGATGTTTCGTCTTCTTTTGCAAGAACGTTACCGTTTTGTATCCATATAAATTTGTAATTACGTTGATATTTCAGTTGTTTGGCTTTAAAAAGTAAGTTGTGTTTGAAGGCCGTTAGATGATCTGTGACGTAAATCGAATTATTTTGTGTTGATGAAAATCCAATATCAGCTGCATTAATAGAACGATCAATTGTTAATCTTTTTGCTTTAAAGGCGTCCTTTATTTTGTTTTTAATTTCAAGGTTATCACAGGTAATAACGACTGGATTAATAGAGTTCTCACTGCGGTTTTTTGTTAAACGACGAATATTTTTGATTTTTCCGTTACAAGACGGTGTATCGATGAAGGAAATAATTTTGCATGTGATACCATTAAGATTTTCAGATGACGTTTCAGGTATTCCGTGTATTATTAAGTTCAAGTCGCGCTCGTTATCTGCAGTTATCAATTAAATATCTGATTGATGATATATCTGATTTTAATTGTGTGTTTTCCTTTTCCAATGTTTCCTTATTCTTGTTTCGTGTGCTTCCACAACCTTTACAATTTTCACTACCTTTTCCAATTGAATATTAATTGAGTCAAGCGACGTTGTAAAATTATCTTGTTTTAATCGAAGAATTTTTAATTCTTCTCTTAAAGATAAAATGGATGATGACATTGAGCTTATATCGTCTTCATGATCATCGTCATCTGAGTTTAAAATCGAACGATTTCCTGGGGTTTGTCGGCATGGAACACAGTTCCATTGAATGGCATCACTTTCAACTTCTTTTAAAAGATTAATAGATACATTAGCACATGATAAATGGAAAATATTCACACAAGTAATACACTTTATATGCTTAGATCCTCTTGCGATTTTTCGAGAACATTTAGCACATTGCATTATTATAATTTAATACACACAATACACATAAAAAGTTTGAACAGCTTAGTTTGAAACAGTATACGTTTTTGATAGAACAGAAGGTAAAAATAAATTTTATTATTATTGATGTATATATATTTATTTTTTATTTTTTTATGCGAATATTGAATGTACGTCCGTACAGTTCAAAGTTAAAAACGAGAATCAAGTTGTTACTCAAAGTATGGTACATGGCCCACGTGGAGCAATAAACATAAATTCGCAATGTATGATCGATGGTAAATGCTCTAAAAGATATCTCAGACAGTTAATTCCTGAAACGATTATAGGCAACGATGAATATCCATTGTATCGCCGACGATCCTTTAAAGACAATGGAAGATCAATAACAATGCAAGTACTAAATACTAACGTTGGATAGTACCATATTTACCTTTGTTATCAAAAATATACCAAAACTCTTATAAATGTTGATTATTGTAATTCTGTTAAATCAATAAAATACATTTGCAAATGTGTAAATAAAGGAAGCGCCGTAAATAAATATGGCCGTTTTCGGAGTAGCACCTGCAAATAATTTAGATACAATTAAGCAATATCAAATGGGAAGGTACAGCAGCAGCAGTGAAGCAGCATGGCGCATATTCACTTTTCAAATTCGTGATAGATATCTCACTGTAGTACATTTGGCCGTTCATTTGGAAAATGGACAACGAGTATATTTTACCACAGGAAATGTTCCACGAGCAGCACAGCCACCAGAAACAACATTAACTGCTTTTTTGTTTTGTGTCGAAATGAAATATTTGCTAAAACATTACTGTATTCCGAAGTTCCACGTACTACACTTGGAACACTTCCCGAAAAAAATTTGAACGTCGAAAAATAGGACAAAAGCGATCCGTTATGTAGAATATACACAGTGCATCCAAATAATTTAGAATGTTATTGTTTGCATTTGCTTTTGATAAATGTTCGTGATCCAACATCGTTTCAGGATTTGAGAACCGTAAATAATGTATTGTGCGAATCATATAGCGAAGCATACCAACGTTTAGACTTACTCAAATATTGGGCGGAACTAATTAATTTCACAATAATGAAATTTACAACTAATTACTGGTTTGGAGGTTACGTTTCGTTTCCTTCCCGTGAATTCAGAATTACCTGCAGTAATCTACTAAAATTAACACAGCACTTTTTCAGGTTTCTATAAGCCAGAACCTCATCCAGGAACGAGTTTAGAATCTATTTGGCATTCAAGATACCGAATGTAATCCTAGAAGTTCTAGCTCCATCCCTGTTGGTCTTCCTTCAAAATATCATTAAAAAATATTTTAACAATTGAAGAAATCAGTCTAGTTGGGCATTTCCCTCTAAGTAAATTCCATAATTACGCCCAGAAATCATATTTCGCTATAATATAGGTAACTTGAACACAAAATTATTTGTTAAGTGGTTTAGTTCCACCTTAGTGATATTCAAGAGATTCGTCCGAGACTCATTTTGGAAATCCTTGCGATCTAACACACCGAATTTCATAAAATTATATTATTAGAAATAAGCTTGTACTGCCTTCTGCATTACGGACATAGTGTATGTGTAGTCGTTTTAAGCAATCTTGTTTTGCAAAATCGGCATAAGAAACCTCCAATATTGGAAAATCAAAGTTTGCACAAACAATTCTAAAAATCTTTTTTTGGACACCCTTTATATGATTATTTAAAATCTCATTGCGCGCATGCTTCAAATTTTTTCCAGTCGTAGCAACACAATTTACCTCACGGAGTTTACGGTTCGTGTTTATGTGACAGTTACGTGTGTGTGTGTGTTGTTTATTTTATTATAAAATATAGTCAAATGTATTTTACGCAAAAACTAACTTACTTTTTCGGCAAGTAAATTTTAAAAATGAATGCGGAACGCAAGAAAAATTTTATTTATAAAATTAGAATCGTTTTATAAAATTAAAATCGATTTTTTTACAATACTAATCGTATGTATGAGCAAATCAATGGATCGATCTCCTACTCCTTTGGTAAGTGAACTTTCCTCTATACAAATTGTGATATATTTTATTTAAGGTCTAAGATTTAAGGTATAAGATTTTTAAGGTATAATATTTAAGGTCCAAGGACAGATATATCATACCGCAGGTTCCTTATTACCAATTCCAGATGAACAACACAAATTTCTTCAAATATATTTTATAGGAAATAATAATCACGAAGTCGACACAAGATGACCAATTACTTCGGGAATACACCACGTTATTGTTCAGCCTTTGCAAAATGTATTTCATCAAACTGCGATTGACCAAATGCTCTCCGACAGTCACAAAATAGTTATAAGAGCTGATAAAACACCGGTTGGTGAGCAGTACATACAATCCAATGCTCCAACAATAAATGAAGTCGCCATTGTCATTGTTGGCAATTAATTAGAATCTAGAGACATCATTTTACAACATCGAAATGATCAAGAAAAGGAGAGGATGGATGTCACTTCCAACTGAAAATGGTTAACCCTACAACCTGTAAATAATTATTTCCCAATTATTACAGTTATTACAAAGAATTTATATTTTGTTCTATCAATTATACAGGTGCAATAACAAACAAAAAAATAAACTGCATGAACTACTATGCATATAAATTAATGATTCGCGAAAATCAAGACAATCACATTTTAAAATGTCGCCAATTATATCATCAGTACGTCATGTACGCTAAAATAGAAACAGAGCGGTTATTGGCCAAATCAACGACAATTGCGATCAGAAGAATACATTTTTCTCCGAGATGCAATTAATAACGATGGCAATGTAAATTACCTTGGCCAAATTAAAATTTTACCAGCAACTTACACCGGAAGTCCGAGAAACATGCATTAAAATGCGCGGGATGCGATGTCATACGTCCGCAATTATGTGGACGTCCTGATTTATTCATCACATTTACATGCAATCCGAATTGGACGGAAATTAAAAATTGCTTATAGCCAGGACAATCTCCTACTTATCGACATGACATCACTGCACGAGTGTTTAAACAGAAATTGAAATCTTTGATTGATATTACTGTAAAACACAACGCTTTTGGCTCTGTTCGATGTTGGATGTACTCAATTGAATGGCAAAAGCGAGGATTGCCACATGCTCATATTCTTATATGGTATGGTGCATGGATACAATTCAGTAAAATGAAATCGTCAACATTATATCCTGCAGAAATACCCGACTCAACAAATGATACAGACTTTTCCAAGTTTTTATTTTATTATGTGGACGTCCTGATTTATTCATCACATTTACATGCAATCCAAATTGGACGGAAATTAAAAATTGCTTATTGCCAGGACAATCTCCTACTTATCGACATGACATCACTGCACGAGTGTTTAAACAGAAATTGAAATCTTTGATTGATATTATTGTAAAACACAACGCTTTTGGCTCTGTTCGATGTTGGATGTACTCAATTGAATGGCAAAAGCGAGGATTGCCACATGCTCATATTCTTATATGGTATGGTGCATGGATAAAATTCAGTAAAATGAAATCGTCAACATTATAGCCTGCAGAAATACCCGACTCAACAAGTGATACAGACTTTTCCAAGTTTTTATTTTATTTATTTATTTATTTATTTATTCACAAATACAGCTAACAAACAGATATACAAATCCAATTACATGTTAGCATAGATTAGAAAAAATAAAAAAAACTTACATAAATTACAAATTTTACCTACAAAAATAATTATTTTTGTACAAAAAAAAATTATAAAACTTAATATTTAAACAGTGTCTCTATTTAGAAAAAAATTAGTAATTTGTTTTTTAAAAACATGGAAAGAGAACAAAGACAAATCAAAATGATTAAAAATGTTGTTGTGATTAGTTTGCAATCTTACTAGAGGAGAATGTGACCTGAAATTGCTTTTATAAGTATGTAAGTCAAAACAAACAGCAAATCGCATGTTATATGTCAACCGAGCTCTGTGTCGAATTAAATTTTTAACTTTGTTTCAATTAAACGATTAGATATTTTATAGAGGGCAAGCTCATCAAATATAATGCTACGGCACTCCAAAGAAACTAAACCATAACGTATAAGGCGTGAATTGTACGGCTCGTAAGGAATTCCACTTTTGTAGTTTAAGAATCTCGTAAACTTTTTTTGTACTCTTTCAATTGTGAGTTTGTGACATCCGTATACGGGGTTCCATATAGTAGTTACAGATTCAAGGTTGCTAAGAATCAGTCCATTAAACATTAATATGAATGATGAAATTGTTTTGAAATCACTACAAGTCCTCATCATGAAGCCAAGGATTTTTAATGATTTGTTTGTGATGTATTGTATATGGATATTAAATTTGAATTTGTTGTCAACAATAACTTCTAAATCTTTAGCTTGATCTTTTGAAACAAGGTCAATATTGTTTATAGAATAGTTAAAAACAGAGGAAACTCTTGGTTTAATGTTCAGTACAAAGCACTTGTCAATGTTTAAGTTCATATCGTTAATAACACACCAATCATGTAGACGATAAAGATCATTTTGCAGTTTCTGACAATCAGAAATTGATTTAATCGATAAAAAAATCTTAAGGTCATCAACAAAGAGCAACACCGGACACTCGAGACCTTCAACAATATCGTTTATGAATAAAATAAAGAGTAGAGGCCCTAAGATGGACCCTTGGGGAACACCGGAGGATGGAGATATTGTACGGGATTTCATATCATTTATGATTACATATTGTGTTCTGTTTTTTAGGTAAGAATTAATCCATTTTATCATTAGTTCATCAACACCATACCGTCTTAACTTTTTAATAAGTATGTCATGATTGACTTTATCGAATGCTTTTTTGAAATCTGTATAAATAACATCAACACCATAATTCAAATCACATGAAGCGTATACATATTCTGAAAAGTCGAGTAGATTTGTCAGAGTGGATCTTTGTTTGAAGAATCCATGTTGATTGACAGTTATTTGATTTCTCAACTTCCCGAAAAGTTTGTTGTAGATAACTCTTTCAAAAAATTTAGAACAGCAATTCAAAATAGAGATAGGCCTTATAGTTTTTAATGTCTGAATTGTCCCCGGCTTTGTGTATTGGGGTTATACTAGCATTCTTCCATATCGAAGGAAAAATTCCCTCGCTTAGTGATTTATTGAATATTATTTCAAGTGGCTTACACAATTGTTCAGCAGATTCTTTTAGAAATACCGGTGGTATCAAATCAGGACCACAGCCTTTATCAGAATTAAGTGATCGAAGATCATTAAAAATATCTTGTGCACAAATAGTGAAAGTGGGTATTGTGTTGATGTTGCTTGGATGAATATTTGATTGTGAAATATTTGGATTATTATAGACAGAACTAAAGAAGTCCGCGAACAAGTTACTAATATCCTTTGCATTACAAGCCGAAATATTATCAAAATGCATATTAGCAGGAATTGCATTAGTTCTTTTGATAAAACTAAATCGAGTATGGTGTTGTTAACATTATGTATATAATTGAATTGATTAAGTCCTGTAAAGTTAATACATTCTGTTAATGCTTGCGCAGATCGATTGTCACAAAGGCAAGGCTTGATTAGATTATTAGGTTTGAGATTCCATTTAATAAATGGTAAATTGAAATCACCAATGATAAGAAAACTGGAATTAATTTTGTTTTGATTCATGATATAGTTTATATTATCAAAATAATTTTCATAGCCACTTGTTTTAGCACCAGGATAAATATATGGTACGTTGAGATACAAATTTGTTAAGCCAAAGTTAATACATACCCAAATTTCCTCGGAGTAACATTCCCATTTAGCAATACGATATGAAACAAAATTATTTTTTATAGCAATAAGACAACCTCCACCATCGACCTTATCTGGAGATTGAATAAGATTTCGGTCTTTTCTATATAATACATATCTGTAAATAACTCGGTATTAAGAATTGATTCATTTAGATTTGTTTCATTTAAGCAAATAATATCGTAATTAGTTTCTAAAATTGACTTATAAAATTGTTTAGTCTTAGTTCTCAATCCATTCACATTCTGGAAATAAACAGATATATTCATATTAATTATTATGCTTCAATTTTAATATAACTAGGTTAAAAATTAGACTTGTAGGTATAATACAATAATGATTAAAAATTAAAAAAGTTACAAAAACAAATACCAGGCAATGGCAATCTTAAGCTGAGTTGTTGTTGGGTTTTAATAATTTTTCGATGAGTCCTTCAGATGTGATTTTTATGATTTTTGATGTTTCGTCTTCTTTTGCTAGAACGTTACCGTTTTGTATCCATATAAATTTGTAATTACGTTGATATTTCAGTTGTTTGGCTTTAAAAAGTAATTTGTGTTTGAAGGCCGTTAGATGATCTGTGACGTAAATCGAATTATTTTGTGTTGATGAAAATCCAATATCAGCTGCATTAATAGAACGATCAATTGTTAATCTTTTTGCTTTAAAGGCGTCCTTTATTTTGTTTTTAATTTCAAGGTTATCACAGGTAATAACGACTGGATTAATAGAGTTCTCATTGCGGTTTTTTGTTAAACGACGAATATTTTTGATTTTTCCGTTACAAGACGGTGTATCGATGAAGGAAATAATTTTGCATGTGATACCATTAAGATTTTCAGATGACGTTTCAGGTATTCCGTGTATTATTAAGTTCAAGTCGCGCTCGTTATCTGCAGTTATCAATTAAATATCTAATTGATGATATATCTGATTTTAATTGTGTGTTTTCCTTTTCCAATGTTTCCTTATTCTTGTTTCGTGTGCTTCCACAACCTTTACAATTTTCACTACCTTTTCCAATTGAATATTAATTGAGTCAAGCGACGTTGTAAAATTATCTTGTTTTAATCGAAGAATTTTTAATTCTTCTCTTAAAGATAAAATGGATGATGACATTGAGCTTATATCGTCTTCATGATCATCGTCATCTGAGTTTAAAATCGAACGATTTCCTGGGGTTTGTCGGCATGGAACACAGTTCCATTGAATGGCATCACTTTCAACTTCTTTTAAAAGATTAATAGATACATTAGCACATGATAAATGGAAAATATTCACACAAGTAATACACTTTATATGCTTAGATCCTCTTGCGATTTTTCGAGAACATTTAGCACTTTGCATTATTATAATTTAATACACACAATACACATAAAAAGTTTGAATAGCTTAGTTTGAAACAGTATACGTTTTTGATAGAACAGAAGGTAAAAATAAATTTTATTATTATTGATGTATATATAGTGTGTTGCATAACTATTATAACCACTCGTTTTTTTGATTTTTTAAAATAACGGATTTAAAAATTTCAAAACTTTTAATGCAAAAAGTTGCGTAAAGAAGAAATATATAAAATACAAAAAAAACCGTTACAATATTCAATAGTTTTAAACAAAAATAATAAATATTTGAATTTGCCTTGTTGCATAACTATATAACCACTTTTATTTCCATAACTTTAACTCAATAAAAAATTAATAAAAATAAATAAAAACAAAAATGTTAATATTTCGTTGGTCCACCTTTGTTTTCCGCTATAGCCAAAATTCTATTCGACATGCTTCTAAACAACGAATGGATAATTTCGGGTGATATTTCCTCCCAGGCATGTTGAATAGCTACTTTTAATTCTTTTACAGTGTCAAATTGCCGGTTACCTTCGTTAATTTTTCTAACCAATATTCCCCAAAGATTTTCGATCGGATTTTGGTCTGGCGAACAAGCGGGCCAATCTAATACTGGTATGTAGTGTGTTTCAAACCATAATTTTGTACTCCGACTCGTATGTACTGGAGCATTATCTTGTTGGAAAATCCAGTTTTCATCTTGGTTTATGTACAAGAAAGGTAATATATAATTTTCTAACACGCCAATGTACCCTACGCTGTTCATTTTGGTGGATGGAAACGCTAAGGTAAAAGTTCTCGCTGAACAGAAAGCACCCCATACCATTAAACTATACCACCACCAAAATTTCGTTTAGAAATGTACTTTGGCTCTTTTCTCATATCTCTCCAATAGTACTGAATGCCGTCCGGACCATCAAGATTAAATTTTTGTTCATCGGAAAAAATCACCTGTAATTGATTAATGGGTTAGTTTTGATAAAATCGCATAGTTTTCATAACAACGAAACAATTATTTTTTTAATTACTTTTGACCAGTCGCGACTTGTGCCCTAACAAATTCAAGACGGGCGGCTTTGTGCCGTGGCAATAACATAGGCGCTGATATCGGTTCACTGTGTTTCAGATGTCCAGCAACTTTCAAACACCGCCAGATTGTGCTCCGACACACATTTAATTTAAGGTCACTTTTCAGGCGCTTAAGGCTTTTGAAAGTATTACTCGCGGCTTTAATCAACCCACGGGTTTCGCGTAAACTCATCTTTTTTTGGCCCTCCGCTTTTTTTGTCCCATAATTAACCGGATCTCTTAAAAAATTGCCAACTATAACATGGCTGCGGTTTAATTTTTGCCCGATTCGTCTTAACGAAAAACCTTCTTCGGAAATGGCCAGAATTTTGCCTTTTTTCTTCGTCCGATAAATATTTTCCACGTGGCATTATTTTTCTAAGACTGTAGTTGTAAGGAAGCAAAGTGAACTAATACTAAATTTTTATAATTTATAAAACTGAGCGAGAAAAAAACATCAAAAGATCTACTGGTTATATAGTTATGCAACAAGGAAAATTCAAAGATTTATTATTTTTGTTTAAAACGATTGAATATTGTAACGGTTGTTTTTTGTATTTTATATATTTCATCCTTACGCAACTTTTTGCATTAAAAGTTTTGAAATTTTTAAATCCGTTATTTTAAAAAATCAAAAAAACGAGTGGTTATATAGTTATGCAACACACTGTATATTTTTTTTAAATTTTTTTATGCGAATATTGAATGTACGTCCGTACAGTTCAAAGTTAAAAACGAGAATCAAGTTGTTACTCAAAGTATGGTACATGGCCCATGTGGAGCAATAAACATAAATTCGCAATGTATGATCGATGGTAAATGCTCTAAAAGATATCTCAGACAGTTAATTCCTGAAACGATTATAGGCAACGATGAATATCCATTGTATCGCCGACGATCCTTTAAAGACAATGGAAGATCAATAACAATGCAAGTACTAAATACTAACGTTGGATAGTACCATATTGACCTTTGTTATCAAAAATATACCAAAACTCATATAAATGTTGAATATTGTAATTCTGTTAAATCAATAAAATACATTTGCAAATGTGTAAATGAAGGAAGCGATATGGCCGTTTTCGGAGTAGCACCTGCAAATAATTTAGATACAATTAAGCAATATCAAATGGGAAGGTACAGCAGCAGCAGCAGCAGTGAAGCAGTATGGCGCATATTCACTTTTCAAATTCATGAGAGATGTCTCACTGTAGTACATTTGGCCGTTCATTTGGAAAATGGACAACGAGTATATTTTACCACAGAAAATGTTCCACGAGCAGCACAGCCACCAGAAACAACATTAACTGCTTTTTTGTTTTGTGTCGAAATGAAATATTTGCTAAAACATTACTGTATTCCGAAGTTCCACGTACTACACTTGGAACACTTCCCGAAAAAAATTTGAACGTCGAAAAATAGGACAAAAGCGATCCGTTAAGTAGAATATACACAGTGCATCCAAATAATTTAGAATGTTATTGTTTGCATTTGCTTTTGATAAATGTTCGTGATCCTACATCGTTTCAGGATTTGAGAACCGTAAATAATGTATTGTGCGAATCATATAGCGAAGCATACCAACGTTTAGACTTACTCAAATATTGGGCGGAACTAATTAATTTCACAATAATGAAATTTACAACTAATTACTAGTTTGGAGGTTACGTTTCGTTTCCTTCCCGTGAATTCAGAATTACCTGCAGTAATCTACTAAAATTAACACAGCACTTTTTCAGGTTTATATAAGCCAGAATCTCATCCAGGAACGAGTTTAGAATCTATTTTGCATTCAAGATACCGAATGTAATCCTAGAAGTTCTAGCTCCATCCCTGTTGGTCTTCCTTCAAAATATCATTAAAAAATATTTTAACAATTGAAGAAATCAGTCTAGTTGGGCATTTCCCTCTAAGTAAATTCCATAATTACGCCCAGAAATCATATTTCGCTATAATATAGGTAACTTGAACACAAAATTATTTGTTAAGTGGTTTAGTTCCACCTTAGTGATATTCAAGAGATTCGTCCGAGACTCATTTTGGAAATCCTTGCGATCTAACACACCGAATTTCATAAAATTATATTATTAGATATAAGCTTGTACTGCCTTCTGCATTACGGACATAGTGTATGTGTAGTCGTTTTAAGCAATCTTGTTTTGCAAAATCGGCATAAGAAACCTCCAATATTGGAAAATCAAAGTTTGCACAAACAATTCTAAAAATCTTTTTTTGGACACCCTTTATATGATTATTTAAAATCTCATTGCGCGCATGCTTCAAATTTTTTCCAGTCGTAGCAACACAATTTACCTCACGGAGTTTACGGTTCGTGTTTATGTGACAGTTACGTGTGTGTGTGTTGTTTATTTTATTATAAAATATAGTCAAATGTATTTTACGCAAAAACTTACTTACTTTTTCGGCAAGTAAATTTTAAAAATGAATGCGGAACGCAAGAAAAATTTTATTTATAAAATTAGAATCGTTTTATAAAATTAAAATCGATATTTTTACAATACTAATCGTATGTATGAGCAAATCAATGGATCGATCTCCTACTCCTTTGGTAAGTGAACTTTCCTCTATACAAATTGTGATATATGCAAATTGTGTTTCCATGTGATGAACATTTTTTTATTTAAGAACACTTGTTGGGTTTATAAAATGTGATGCATATCTCTCTTGTTATTAATGAATATATAATTTGCGTGATAGTTCTTATTTCTGAACATTTGGTGAAAGTCACGCAAATAAAAAATAAATGTATAAAATCAATATATTATCAAAACCATAATAAAACGAACAGAAAAACAACCAAATTTGACAAAGAATTTTATGTATTTTGTGTTATTTATAGCATATGGGATAAAATAAAAGCTAGTTGTTTAAACTAAGTATTTTTTTTAACTTTCCAGGGGACCGTTATGATCATCAGCATAATCATATCCATAAAAAACCGTCAGAAACTATTATTGAATGTAGTAATAGCAGTAACTCTCCAATTGGGTTTAAGCCGGATAAATTGAAATCGAATCAAACTGCAACAGATCAAGAGCAATATACAATAAAACTAAAAGAATACAACAATAATAATAATTTGCTAAAAAATTTAAATTTTAACAAAAAATATAATAGTATTAATAGTAACTATATAAGTAATAATATCGATAAAGAATCATCGCCACTTAATCATCCTTCCATAACTTCTGGATTGAATTATACTAATCAAGACAAAGTTAGAAAATATTTCGAAAACTCAAAAGGTGTAAATGATAGTGATAATATTACCTTTAATTATATTAATAATAATAATTACAACAAAAGATTATTTTTTCGACGACGGCGTAAATCATTGAATTGTGAATGGCAAACGAAACCAATTGAAGCGTCAACCCAAAGATACTCTTTTATTAATAACAATAACTTACACGTCGAACAAATTACAAATACACAAATGGACGTTCAAAATAAATCATTGGACCACGATAGTGTAGGTCCGGGATCTGAGAATGGTGGTCTCATAAATGATGCCACAACTGTGGAATCCATCAAATTATCATCAGATAATATGCAAATTTTGCAACAACAAAATGGGCAAAATTCTGGCCAAGGGCAACAATCGGGACAACAGCAAGCACCAAAACGACCAGTAAGGCGTGGCGGTAAACCACCACCCGATCGACCGATTCGGGCGCTTTTCTGTTTAACACTAAAGAATCCGATACGTAAAATGTGTATTGATGTAGTAGAATGGAAGTAAGTATATTTTATATATGTTTAGATTTTACTAATCATGATACGTTTTATATAGAACTCATAAAACCAGTAGTTTACACATAATTTACAATACAAATTATTTATTCGATTTAAAATAAATCGAAAATCAGAGATTTCCAATTTTATCACATTGGGACATAATTGTTTTTTTTAAGATAGTAACAATCATAAATTCGATCCATTATTATGTGCATGCATTTCTAGCTAGGCCTTAAATAACATAGCTTTTTAGAAACTACCATCAATCAAATAAACAAATTGTATTCTAAAGCCAAACAGAATTTTATTTTATTTTTGACAATAAGGCCTAATACTTATACTATATGTATATGATAAATCCTCAGATGTTTGATTTCTCCATGAATTTTACGGAGGTGTATTTGCAAATATTGCAAAACTTATTTCAACATAAACTACGGTTATGTCGAAAATTGATGATTACAAACTGATATTAAATTTATTTACTGTTTTGTAAACTATTTTCTTAATTGACCTGAACATATTGATATTGTAATAATTATAGTCTTCTTCAGATGTAGATTCAATTTAATAGTTTTATTGCTTAAAATATTTATAAAGCTGAAATTGAACGATACGAAGTGCGTCTGGTAGTCACATTTGTAATAGGGGTTTCTGCCTTTGAAGTTTACTTGCTTCATTGGAGGTGCCCAACATGCGACATATGTCTACACTTTGTTGCTCGTATTTCCTTGCTCGCCTCTATCTTTCTTCTTACGTCAGTTCATCTGTAAGTTTCTATAGAGGTTGGCGCTTCTAATGTACATGTCACGCAGCATTTTGTATTGAATTGCATCATTTGTTTTTTATTGTATCATTTGTAAGCTCCGACCGAATGTTTACCAGTGAACCCATAAATGTTTCTATGTTTAATGTTTAATTGTTTGTTTTCTTTTTAATGTGATCTTTTTATCCTAGCTCAGCCTCGCGGGTCATACTAAAGCATTTGCCTGTATTTGGTTGTGGAATTTAGTTTGAGCTAAGTTTCTCGGGAATGAAGTATGCAATTTAGTTAGTGTAGTTCACATATACCGACCTTGCTTCATTTAGTAAAATGCGGTGAACCTATGATCTGATTTACTTAGTCTTGTTAGGATAGCTGTATCATCTGCAAATGTTGCTAGTGTAGTACTTTGGATATTCAGTTGATCTCGTTATTTCTGTATACTTCTATTATTATGTTTTATATAGTATTATAGTGTATATCATAAACATTTTCGACCTCTAGATTGTTTCGAGATTTACCATTCTCTATATCACTGAAGACACATATGTCTGTGTATGTCTGTGGTGCAATTCAGACTAAAAGTTTGTATTATCTCTACAGCCAAAATAAATTGACTATTCGGTGTTAAGCTTCAGACAAGTTTTTTTTTTGTTAAATTTGGAGGTCTCATTGGTTTTTGACCTAAATCCCACCAGTGGCCCTATTCTGGCTTTCCCTGGGAATAGGGAATTGGGAAAAATATTTTCATAGCATTTTTGTCTAAATTATATTTTTCTGGCCTACTGAGGGAACATGTTTGGTGCTAATATTTTCGAAACAAAGTTAAATGGGAAAATATTTTTCCTATAAAAATTTTGTGGAACAAAAGTTTCCCAATTCACTTGGTTTTGAAATTTTTTGCACTAAACTTATTCTTTCAGTAGGCCAGAATAATACAATTTAGACAAAAATTCTATGAAAATATTTTTCCCAATTCCCTATTCCCAGGGAAAGCCAGAATAGGGCCACAGAAGAACTGCCATTTCAATTCCATAGGAGTTTTCTCTTTTTTTTTTTTTTTAAAATTTGAAGAGTTTATCATTTACAAGACAAATGACTAAGAATTAAAAGATTTTAAATTAAATTTACAATAATATTGGTCCAAATAAGTTTTCCAAAATTTAAGCCAAAATAATCACTTTTATCGGCCTAATTGTTGCTCGTTACAGCCCGTACAGATTAACTGATCGGAAAGAATGTGCACACTCAAGCTTTTTCCATACAATCAAAGAACTTAGTGAATTGTGTAGAAAATATGGAAAAAATCAATGACATGGGTCTAGGTTTAGGAATCATAATTACTTCAGCCGTTTTTTCAGGTTGAAGGCGGATGGCATTACTTATGTGAACTAATATACTTATACCTTTACCGAGAAGTCATAACTTGAAGCACCGATTATTATTGTAACGATTCTCATTTTCTAAAATTCGCACACCGTCAAAATTAAAATTTTGAACCGAGCACGAAGAGTTGGTAATATGTTGTGGCGTTAATATTTCTAATAGAGGCGAGTAACTAATACGGCATTTTATATGAGATGTGTTGTACCAATATAATTGAGTGACAATCAATACACGGAATCAAATAGATGATTTAACCTAAATAATCTTAAGATAGCTGATTTACTAGTTGTTATGTTGATTCATGAAAACTAATTAGCTTTGATATTTAGTTTTTTGTATGCATTTTATTTTATTATGACCTGTAAAAACTTATTGAATTCTGATAAAACTAGTTAATCAGCTTGTTTTATATTTAAAGATCCAAAAAATTAACACGTTAGTATAAGATAAGTTAACACAAAGTTTGTGCAAACTAGGCATAGTATTTGTTACAAAATATTTTTTTTATTTTCATTTCAGGCCATTTGAATATTTAATTTTATTAACAATTTTTGCCAATTGTGTGGCCTTAGCTGTTTATACACCCTACCCATTTAGTGATTCAAACCAAACTAATGCATATTTGGTAAGTGTTTTTTTATTTCTCGTATTTTTGCCTATTGACCAAGAAATTTTTCAATTATTATGCCGGGTTTATTATTCCGGGTTTGCCGAATTAGGCACTCCCAACTCTTTCGCGGTTCGCTTTTCCCGCCCTTTCTTTTGCCGTTTCCTACCCAATTCGAGGACGTACGGCTACAGGTGCGATTTTCGTAGAACCATCTGCGCTTTGCATTGCTCCATGCCATCTTGTGCTGGCATGGAAGATGGCTCGGCCCATGAGTTCTTCAGTCCGACAGGAAGGGTCATAGTTGTGTTTATGTTAATCACAGATTCATAATCTGATGATGGAAAATCTCTTGCTCCTATCGGGATTCGAACCCGGTACCTACTGATCCAAACGCCAAAGCTTTAACCACTGTGCCGTTTGGTGGGTAATAAATGTGTTAGTGTCTACACACAATTGGGCCAGATTATTTCCATCAAAGCCAAACTCATGTTTTGTGGTCGGTTCTTCAAGATATTGTTTGGTAGCATTATCAAATATATGTGCATTTGTCGTAATGAAGAATCAGAGAATGGCAGTAGATGGATGTTCATGATGTATTGATCCTTTAAGTGGTTTTTAATTAGGCTGTTTGAGTGTTTCATATAACACATTATTTTCGTGATCCAATTTTTATAGCTGGGCTCTGCAGACAATACCTTGAAAAATGAAGTGTCTCTTAAAATTGGTATTCACGAACTTTAAGTCAATAATTGATCTCGTTTCATTGATCTGCACATGTTCATGTTTAATTGTATTTAGAAACGTAGCTCCGATACATTTATTATAAATTAGGAGTTTACTATTTTAGTTCTATCTCTAAAATTATTAATTTATAAACTTCAGCAATATTGTAAAATAAATCAGAGAAATAAAACTAGACAAAAAAATCATATGAAGAACTCTCTCCGTTGTTTTCGGTTTTTTATGTTTCGCCACCTGACAATTAGTGATGCTCTCACAGTCTGTTGTCCATTTCAATCCTTAAAACGATATCGTCAGTTTCCTGGGGCTAGAGAATCGCTTCATTCATTTTCCCATGTTTATGATCATTTCCGCCCTTCGGAGTATATAGACTCATTGCTTAGCTTATAATGCCTTCTCTACCTGATAAACTATACCTTTCATGTTTACCTTTCCTTTACCTATCATACACAGGCACTATACAGACTATCAACCGCCTTATATCATGTGCACTTTCCATGTGTGTCACCGTTTTCATAGGCTACGATATGCAGAACCTCAAATCGGTTATAAACAGGTGCGTCTGCTGCACGGTGAAGTTTTCTGAAAAATTAAGGGAAATTATGATTTAAAAAAACCCATTTTCAATAAAATTCGGCCTCTCTAAAATACAGACTGATAGACTGAATGGATTGCAACTTTATTGCAACGCAACTTCAAACGACTATGAGCATAAACATCCTCAAATTAAATTTTCAACAGAAGTAGATTTTTTAAAAATTTAACAGAAATTACGATTTTCGGTTAAAAACGTTTATACTAAAAATCGGCTAAGTTTTATTATCTCTTCGATAGTAAGTGTGGTGAATTCGATTTACGGACATTCCTGCTAAACGGAGATTCGTAGTTTGCACAATATATGCACATGCACTTATTAATTTTTATGTATTTTTGCGCTATATTATTCCATTTCTTTTCTATTGCAACTTTTAAGTAAAAGATTGTAGTCACAGAGAGATTTAATGCCTTTAAGGACTTAATGCTGGCCATTCCATTTTGTTGACTTCTGTGAAAGCGTTGTCCTGCGTGAAAAGAAATTGTCTCTAATAAATCCGGTGTAAAGTACCACACGATCATCAAGAATTGCATAGGTTTTACTGATTGGTTGCATGGTCTGATCCGATGAGTAATTAAAAATCTTGTTCTTTTGTTTTTGCATGTAAGCAAGTTACTGCAAAACCGGTTACGGTTTACTTGTTTGTACTAATTTTAAAAGTAGTGTTGCTTTCGCAAACCCGCTTAGCTTAGCTAAGAAATGTGAAAGCAACAACTTTTGGATTTAATATTTTAATGCGTTTTAATTTTTCTGTAATGGTTCATTTTCTTAATATTTATTTTATTTTTTTTTATTTTAAGAAATAGACTAAATTAAATTCAGTATTTTGCTATCAAATAACAAATGCTAAATTATTATTCAATATAAATTTTTCTAGAAAAATAGAAAAATAACGCCTTGCGGTAAACACCAAAAACATAAAATGATTTTATTTCCCCTAATCCTAAAAATTTTTTTCTTAACATTCTAAAACAATCGGCTTGAATACAATGCAATTGTTGTTGTAATCTTTTGAAAGCAACACAGCTAAAGAGAATGTGATGTTGCTTTGCGATATAGATATTTTTAAGTTCGCTTGAGAACGAGAAATAATTTTATTTGAACAAAGCACACTTCGGCAACATGATGTAAAAATGAATGTTAAGATTTTGTTTGTATCGTTTACTTTTATTTTGACACGGGATTACTTGAATAAAATTTCTTGGTCAACTTTAATATTAATTTTCATATCAAGCGTATTTATTATTATTATTTCAGGAAAAAATAGAATACATATTTTTAGTAATATTCACTGCCGAATGTGTTATGAAAGTAATCGCATATGGTTTTCTAATGCATCCTGGTGCATATTTACGTAATGGATGGAATTTACTTGATTTTTTTATAGTCGTAATCGGTATGATAAGTACAGCTCTGTCGAATTTAATGAAAGAGGGATTTGATGTAAAGGCCTTGCGTGCATTCCGTGTATTACGTCCGCTTCGATTAGTGTCCGGAGTGCCAAGTTTACAAGTTGTGTTAAATTCTATATTACGTGCTATGGTACCTTTATTGCATATTGCATTACTAGTATTATTTGTTATAATTATTTATGCAATTATTGGTCTGGAATTATTTTCGGGCAAAATGCATAAATCATGTTTCGATAATTCAACCGGTTCTATAATGGAAGATCCGCATCCTTGCGGTGGTGATGATGGCGGATACACATGTGAAGAACTTAAAATGACCTGTAAATACTATTGGGAAGGGCCAAATCACGGAATCACTAATTTTGATAATTTTGGCCTGGCGATGTTGACAGTATTTCAGTGTGTCACACTAGAAGGCTGGACAGATGTTTTATATGATGTGAGATCTTCTGTAACATAAGATCGAAACCATTATTTACTAATGTATAAAATATATTTTTTTCCGATTCAGATTGAGGATGCAATGGGTAACTCATGGCAATGGCTATATTTTATATCGATGGTAATTTTAGGCGCATTTTTTGTTATGAACTTAATTCTTGGTGTTCTATCTGGTGAGTTCTCTAAAGAACGTACGAAGGCGAAAAACCGTGGTGATTTTCAAAAATTACGCGAGAAACAACAAATCGAAGAGGATTTACGGTATTATTTAGATTGGATTACCCAGGCGGAAGACATTGAACCGGAAAATGAGGATAATAATTTACAGGATGGTGGGCAAAAGCAGGCAAATGAAATTGATTCGACAGATCAACTTGGCGAAGAAATCGAATTGCAACAAGAAAGTTGGGTGGAACGCAAAAAGAAAAATATGGATCGAATAAACCGGCGAATGAGGCGAGCTTGTCGCAAGGCCGTGAAAAGTCAAGCGTTTTATTGGCTAATTATTGTACTTGTATTTCTAAATACAGGGGTATTAGCCACCGAACACTATAAACAACCGCCATGGCTAGACGATTTTCAAGAAGTGACTAATATGTTTTTTGTTGGATTATTCACAATGGAAATGATTCTTAAAATGTACAGCTTAGGATTTCAAGGATATTTTGTATCTCTGTTCAACAGATTTGATTGTTTTGTTGTATTTGGAAGTATTCTCGAAATGGTGCTCTACAATACAAATGTAATGCCACCTCTTGGCATTTCGGTGCTGCGTTGCGTTCGATTATTACGTGTATTTAAGGTGACCAAATATTGGCGATCACTATCGAATTTGGTTGCATCTCTACTCAATTCAATACAATCGATTGCATCCCTGTTACTTTTGCTATTTTTGTTTATAGTGATTTTTGCACTTCTGGGTATGCAAGTGTTTGGTGGAAAATTTAATTTTGAGGCCAATGTTGAAAAAGATCGATCAAATTTTGACAGTTTCTGGCAAAGTTTATTGACTGTATTTCAGGTTAGTAATTTGTTGTTTCCTTTTCTCTCTCTCTCTGCCACTATATATACAATTTTTTTAGATACTGACGGGAGAAGATTGGAACCAAGTAATGTACAACGGTATTCAAGCTTACGGTGGTGTAGCATCAATTGGGGCTTTTGCCTGTATATATTTTATAATTCTATTTATATGCGGAAACTGTATCCTTTTTAATTTGTGACCGAAATTTCTAAATAATGTTTAGAAAATACTGATAAAATGATTAAATAATATTATTGGATTTGGGCTGTATAAATACATTTTTCCAATCGATAACTTATATTGATAATTCTTATATGATTTACTTAAAGCCGAATTCGAATAGACAACATTTTACGTACGTATATTTCATAACAATGTTTTTTAATTTTTTTTAACACCCCAATTGTCATTCAAGCACCACATTAAAAACATTACATGAACTATAATTATTTATAAAAAAATAACTACCTTTTACGTTCCATTTTAACAAGTTCACTTTAACTAGTTCCATTTTAACTAGTCACTTCTGGATCACTTGTAAAATTGATGTGATAACAATGTTATTTTAAGTGACATTGACATTTGTCGATTAAAATGACTATAGGCGTCAGAAACAACTTTGTTAATAGTAAAAATAAAGTGACGTGACTATAGCTGTCTAAGGGGTATAAATAAAGTATATCGAAACCTCTATAAACTTAAATGGAATAGAGCCCAAACTTCAATTATGATTATCTTAAGCGTAACAATAATTTTTAGTTTTCATCCATAGTTTTCCTTTTATATAAAATTAAATACTAGATATTTTGTTGAACGTTTTCTTGGCCATTGCGGTTGACAATTTAGCCGATGCCGACTCTCTAACTACCATTGCTAAAGAAGAGGAGGAGGAGGAAAAACCGAGAAAATCAATAAGTCCGTCACTACATGATGAAGGGGATGATGAAGATATAATGGATGGAGATGATGGAGACGATGGCAACCATGGTGATGATAATATGTCGGATCACGATGATGAAACCGCATCAGAAACAAAAATCTCGCTTGACGAAGACGACGAGGGCTATGAGGATGATCAAGGTAACATTGTTTGTGTAGATTTTAGAAAATCAATTGAGTGGCCTCATAAATTATGTAAGGTCAATCGATTTATATTATAACAATCTACTCTATACATAATTTGTATATTTTTATATTATATACTTCTATTATTATTTTTTATATATTAAAAAAATATACATTTAAAATTAAAAAAACCCGCAAAAATACCATAAAAAATTAAACAAAACATAAACAAAAAAACTAGAACAACAAGATGATATACGTGATCACGAACATGAAACGGTAACAGCAAGACCACGTCGATTATCCGAAATCAGCATGAAGAATACAAAAAAACCGATACCATCTGGAAGTGCTTTCTTTATCTTTTCTAATACCAACAGGTAATTTTTTTCGAAACTTAAAAAGAAAAAGAAAAAGCTCTAAACCAATCTTCTTCTATATAAGAACTATGTCTTTTTAATTATTTAATTTAATTTCTTTTATTTTAATCTAATTTATAAATAATTTTTATTTTTTGAGAGAGAGAAAGTTTACAGATGCAATTGCGCTTAATGAATTTAATATTAAATAGACGCTTAATTTTGATATTTTATTTTATTTAATAAATCGCGTAAATTTTATAATTACGAGTTAAATAGATTGCCAATTAAAGTCTCATGGATTCCATCTAGTGGATTTTTTTTAAACCAAATAAGCTATACTTTTGACGTTTGTTTGTTCATATCCCTCTGAACAATGCCAATTGAAAATGATGTTTTGCATGAGAAAGTTGCATAGTTTACGTATCGTTTTCGAATCGCAATGTTTAGAGGGTAACAAAAAAACGTCAAGGCATAGCTCATTTAGTTACATTTTTTACCGCTAGATGGGCGCTTTTCTTACTTTTACAATCATCAATTGGATATGATAAAAAGAAACAAATATACACACATATTTTGCACACCTAATAAGAAAAATCCGAACCGTTTTGTGAATCGTACACACAATTTTTAAAATTTTTTTATTATTTGGAAATGGTTTAATGCGAGTTTCAGTAATACATGGAGATAATGTTAACAGTGGTAATCTTATTAAAAACAAGCTATTGATTTTCCTTTTAACTATATAGTAATTAAACGCAACATTATATTATTCGCAATAAAATAACCGCTTGACTAAACGGCTGCGAAAATTAACATTAATGCGTACTCAGTACAAAATCGCCATTGCCTGAAACTGCCTCTATCGATTTTGTTGTCTGCCATATAATCATCGAATATATTTATGATATTTATTCATATTAAAACTTCAAGGGCAACATGAGTTTCACATAGAGAAACGTTTCGTATATATTTTGGGGTGCAGTTTGTTTCCAAAATGGTATACATTTATTAATTACATGAAGCAAGGTCTGCATACAATTGAAAAGACGTATAGTCTATTTTGTTGTAATATCACATAAATAATGGTTTCTTTTTCAAATGTTAGATTAAGTAATATAATAATAAAAGTAATTTTAGCATTGAAAAGATACTTTTTGTATACTATACTTTTTCTAATATTAATATAGGGAGTAATCACAAATATTTGCATACACCTCTAAACGTCATTTCTTTTACATTAATTCTTATTCTATTAGAGACATTTTTCTGCTCATTTTACAAAATTTGTATGCGCTACTTAAAAATATTAGATTAAAAAAAAGGCTTTAAGGGAAAATGATTAAAAATTACAAAATATATTGAATATGTATGACAATTTCATGAGTTTATGAGATTAATAAGTTCTTTATGGATAAGGTTAATAAGACCTATTTTCTAGCTTACAATACAAGGTATAACACAAAACTATAGTTAAATAAATTTCGGGCAGTTTAAACTAATTGCCTTCGTTCGGTAAATGATTATAACAATCATAATCGACCAGCTTAGAAAAATATCGAAAATTTAGCATATAACCAAAGAATTTTTAATAATCAAAAATTATTATTTATTATTAAAAATTCTTTGATATAACGTAGAGATAACATTAAGGAAGAATATGCCGTAAAAGTTAAAACTGCATTGTCACCCGCGATAAATTTCCATGCGTCTTTTATTCTCATGTTACTCTATAATAACTAGTTTTCCTAATAGTTCTTAAAAATAATCTGATGCTATAACCTAGCCCGACTTTCTTTACGGAAATCTCAATAATACCACACTGAATTTCTAACCGATAATTTAAACTTTAGCAGAAGTTTATTATTTATAATCTTTTATATTTTTGGTTGTTTTCTGGTTTCAACATAAAGTTCATACGAAAGCAGCTACATCCTACACTTATTTTCACCAATTTTCACTAAAATCTCCCAATTTATGGAAATAGCTTAAGCTATAAAAAAATAAAAAAATAAAAATAAAAATAAAAATAAATAGCTATACCTTTCATTGTGGTCAGTGGCACCGTCTGGGTCGTATAGAGGCCGAATTTTGGTGAAAGCTCGCTTTTTTCAAAATTCGTCGTAAATTTAATTTATAATCTACATTTAAGTTTTGATTTGTTTTGTAATCGCTCTACTGCAAAAATATTTGGAAAAATCGGAAAACCTTAAGTATGTAGAAATTTACGGAGAAAACTTCCGCCTGGGCAGAAGAGGATGAAATTAGTTGGAAAAATGTTTTTTTTATTGATAACCTAAATTCGGCGGAGGGGAGGACTGAGTAGAAGAAACCGGTTTATCCGGTTTTCTGAGTAGAAGAAACCGGTTTCTGTAAGTTGCATCTTCAATAGGGTCTTTTGATGTTTGCAAAATATTTAAAAATAAAGCACTTATTAAAACAATAATTGGGGAAAAAATAATTCTGATTAATTTATAAATTTAATCTTCATCAAAAGATGGCCTTTTTATTACATTTCGATTTTGTATAAAAAAAATGTTTAATAAAATTTATGCTAAATGTTATTTTTCGGTTTAGATATCAAGTGGTGTATCCAAAATTTACTCTTGTACCTGAAACCAGTGACCCGATTTAATTGAAATTCACCGTTTAGTTTGATCGAGAAACTTTATTCTAAAAAAAAAAAATCAAAATGTCTTACCATAGGAGCACAGAGGCTCTTAGTATCTCATTTACTTATTCTACCTAACATTTAGTTTACAGTTTTCCAAAATGGTGGGTGATTTGGATGCGTTCGAGTATATGTTAATGCAACCAACTTCAGAGCCGAGTTTCTACTTACAGACTTAATACCTACGTTTAATAAACAATTTAAATTTCATTCAAAATACAATAATTTCACAAAATTTGCTTTCTACCCGAACTCACATTGCAGTTTTTGGTTTTTAATTAGTATTAATAAATTAGTCTGTAGTGAATACGAATATATAATTATGCAATGGAAGGGGTTTGTTGTCTCCATCCAGTTTTAAATTTGTCATAAGGTGTAAAAGTGTTTATTAATTATGTAGCTATTGAGCTGCGTCATATGCAATGAAATATTTCATGAAACTTTCATTGAATGTGTATGCAGATAACTAGAACACACATATATTGCACTAGCTCTTTGACGTTCTATTGAGATCTTTTGATGGAATAGATGGAGAACTTAAACTAGTTGGATATTACATTGACCTATAGTGTCATTCAAATTTCGGATGATGAGTTGGTTAAATTGCTGCGACTTTTCTTGCCTACAAAATACACAGCAAACGAAATTCTATAAATTAGTAATACGTGTGTTTGGTAAATTTTATTAAAATAAAAATATAATATCGCTACCTCAATTTGCATATAAAACTAAGAAAAAATGTATCATCAAAAGAAAATATTTCCAGATCAGGACGATGATGTAGGTGTTGTGTCAGCACGTCCACGTCGTATGTCTGAATTAAATATGCCGTCAAAAACACTTCCAATACCACCAGCATCATCATTTTTTATTTTTTCACCGACAAACAGGTGAAATGTGTATATATTGGTTTTGTTGAGTTTTCTTTAATGTTTTAAAATAATTTATATGAAAAAAATCGTCCGAATTATATTATTTATCAATTGAGTAGTGAAAATTGGGTGAACATTTATTAGTGAAATTCAAATTATTAAAGAAAATTGTTCCGGGAAAATTTCGTCTTTTTTAATTATTTACGTAAACTTTTATTTAGGAAAATTCAACAGAATTTATAATTTTGTGTTTAGAATGTAGATGTAGTTAGATTAATTGTTGTTATTCTGTATTCTGTGTGTATAAAAGAAACGAACTTTATTGTCCAAAGCTCCAGAAAGAATGTTAGCAATTGATTTAATCAAATTAATAGCTTGCATTTTTGTTATATATTGGGCGCGTGTGGTTGAAACTTTACGTCCGTGTGTGGTGTGAGTATGTATGTGACACGTGCATTATTTGTATAAATGATACATAACTATTATTGTATGCCTAACAATTAAATATCGTAATAACCTAAATGAGTTGTAAAATTTTCTGCGTAATCATTATTAGAATATACTAATGCGGCTTACATGTGTATTTTAGGATACGGGTGTTTTGTCATTGGCTCTGCAATCACAATCTCTTTGGTAACGTTATTTTAGCATGTATTATGTTTTCATCTGCTATGTTGGCGGCCGAAGATCCACTCAATGCCGATTCGGATAGGAATAAGGTGAGTAAAACAAAACCAATTTTTATTTATGCATGTGTATTATTTAAGAGTTTATCCAAAATCTACTTAAACAATAGGACTTATTTCTTTGACCAAAAATTATAGAAAAAACCCACGAAAACGTGAAAGCCAACTTGTTTGGCACTTTACAATTCGAAAGACGAAAATTGTTTTTCCTTAATTTATAGATAGACATAGATGGAACGATGTAATATTTGGTCGAAGTTTATCTTGCATACTTTTTTTATATAAATGATACAAAAAAGTGTCATACTTGCGTTCCATTTGCATATTATTGAAATATGATTCTCTGCAATCGAAACTTCGGCGCAGATTTGGTACAGCCATCAGGAAATGAAATATAATTTTTCTCGGCATATGCCGACTCTTTCTTCGTTTTTAGATTTTCCATATTATATTGACATCATCATCTAGGAGTATACCAAACTTCAACTATCTACGATTAGCGCAAATCCAAAATCATTTTCAAACCAGAAAATTTTTCAAAATAATAAATCTTAAATTTTTTGGAGACAATGGAAGCAATGGAGCAAATATTTTAAATTTTTTTAATGTAAATCCCGTCTTCAACAATACAAAATCGTTTAAAATATTCCTTGTATTTTTTAAATTTTTTTAATAAATTTAATCATTAACATCAAATTTAAAAATTTACCATTATGAATATTTACTGAAACCAATAAATTTTAATTAAACTAGTAAACTAAACCTTAGAATATTTCATTTAATTCTAAATTAAAATAGACTTGTGAATATTTTTTACTGTTAAATTTTTCTAGATCTTAAACCTGTTTGATGAACTGTTCACGACAGTTTTTACGATTGAATTAATTTTGAAGTTAATATCATATGGATTTATATTACACAAAGGAGCATTTTGTCGATCAGCGTTTAACCTACTCGATCTACTCGTCGTTTGTGTCTCCGTAGTATCTACGTTTTTTAGGTGAATATAACAATATCACTTGACATTTGAAATGTTCCTTAAACTAAATTTATTTTCAGTTCTGTGCAATCTCGGTCGTAAAAATTTTACGAGTACTTCGTGTGCTTCGTCCGCTGCGTGCGATTAACCGGGCCAAAGGTTTAAAGGTATACTATTAAATAATTTACATTGGGTTCAAGTCTTTTCCCCGTTTTTAAGTTAAATTTTCTTTTTAATTTTTTGAGATTTATTTATTTTTTTATAAGGGAAGCTGCAAGCTTTACTTGATATAAGAGGAATATTGTTTTAATAATATAAAAAAAGAAAATTTCTGAAATTTAAAAGAAAAATTTTCAAATTTAATTTATAACATACATATATATATATATATATAAATTCAATATATCAAACTCTAGCATGTAGTGCAGTGTGTCATAGTTGCTGTTAAAACTATTGGAAATATTGTTCTTGTCACCTGCCTTCTGCAATTTATGTTCGCTGTTATTGGAGTTCAATTATTCAAGGGTAGGCCAATTTAAACTACACAAATACACAAACAAAAATTTCTTTTCACAAAAACCTAAACACATACATGCACTTAAACACACATATAAATACACCTAGCATTTAGATAATTATTTGTGAACACTAGCATTAGTACCGAATTACACCTCTTCTCCCTTCCGCCCCACCCCCCATATCGTGTCACATGTAAGCTAAATACAAACCAAGCTAATTTTTGTGTATATACAGAATGCCAGTAGTCTGTGTCATTTGTGTTTGTTTATATTCGTACAAAACTTAGATCTGTTAGTTGATTGCCGGTTTTTGTTTTTGCATCTGAAAACAATAGCCTGGTTTGTAATACGTTTCCACAACTAAACATGTTATATTGCAAGAAACCGTCGAAAAAGCATAATTGGAAAAACTCCTCTCACCGAGAGAACTATGAGATAAAGTGTTAATGTGTTAACAAACGTTTGCTAACCAACCCGTATTTATTCCTTTATTTGTCGGTTTAAGACTTTTAATTGACGAAGAGATAAGTGAGATATTAGCATAACGCTGTGTATTTTATTATATATTATGTGTTAATTAAATTTTGCTGCATTTGAATTAAATTTTTTTTCTTGTTTGAAAGAGTTTTATTGTTGCAATATTATCCATTAAAATAAACATTTTTGTAGAACCATGTCATCCATAATCACTCCAGAAAGGAGGACTAGGGTTAAATTAATTCTAGTAATTATTGTATGCTAATGCAGAGAACGAATAAATAAGAGTTACTGCCTAGACCAATTCTAGGCAGGTTTTCATTGCTTTGACTACGATATTTTTGGAATATTACTGTTATACGTAATCAATTTTTCACTGCCTGTTGAGGAGTATCTATGTTATCTAAATTATCTGACTCGCTGGAACCATTTTGTTTGTGTCTGTTTACAAAGCAGTTTCTTCATAAA
>CAMZJQ010000365.1:7500-74851 GCA_947310385.1 Nephrotoma appendiculata | reverse complement strand
ATTTACAACTACCGGAGATAAGGGCACTTGAGAAGTAGTACTCATAACACTTTGCCATTTCAGATTAGGAAGTCACAATGTAGGGACAGCAGTCAGTTTAAGCTTCCCTTTAAGAAAGCAACTGGTCTCAAAATGGTTTGAACATACAAATATTCTTTTTTGAATAAAAGGAGTAATACCACAATTTTTTAGCCAAAGTTCATGGCTTAAAAAATTAGTAGAATATTTGAAAAGCCGAGCACCATCTTTTTGTTTAGAATTACAATGCAACACGGCACATTTAACTCCTGATGGCTTACTCATCTTCAAACGAATGCAATTTAATCACAAAATTTAGATTTATGATATGTATATCAAGATAACTTGTGTGTATATATTTATATATTGTATTCTTAACACAACGAGTATTAAATATCCTACGAGAAAATAAAAATGATTTTTAAAATTTACCAAACAAAATGCTTTCAATTGCTATGCTAAAACATCAACACGGAAACACTTTATTCCACGTCTATGCAATTCACAATGAAATACAAAACTGACTGATCTGATCACCAAAATTTTATTTTCATAATCTTTTCCAAAAGATCAAACTACAAAACAAAAAAACTAAAAAGTATGAAAAGAAAAAATTGAATATCGCACACTATCTAGATTTATCTATGGGAGATGGAGTATATTGAAAATGTGTTTTTCGTTTTTATATTACTTTATTTTGATATTCGCTAATCACGTTGATGGTCAAGTACTGAAAAAAGATGGAATTTTTTGTGTTATTATATGTTTATTTCTGTTCACATACATTTATAAGCTAATTACTATAAAATTTATTTTTATCAAAAGGAGGTTTATGTTTACATATACAGTAATACAAATTATATAAATTTCTATGTTAGTAGTAGTTCGAGGTTAATGCCGAAGTTAATATAGCTTACTAAAAATGAAATATCATGAGTGTCGCTAGAAAAAAAATGCCACTCGACTTCTTATCTCTTAGTTATTATTGTGCTTTGTGCCCAAAGCGATGTTACAGCGGTAAATCAGTAACATAATACAGGGACTCCATAACAAATTACGTAATCAACACACCCAAGCCGGTTTTCTACAAATCTACGCACACTAAAGATAACCGTCATATGGCTAAATTTCTTTTTGACGAAATAGAGTCTTGAAGGATGTCGGTATTCATAAGTTTATTGGGCTTATTACTGACAATGGAGCGAATATAAAGGCGGCTCGAAAAATGGTAAGCAAGCACTATCCCCAAATTACCGAGTATGGGTGTATTTACCATGGGTTTAATTTGCTGCTTGTAGCCATCTTTAAAATTCAGTCTATCAGCAGATTAAAATACTCAGTTATACGGGTGGTTTCGGAAATAAAAAATTCACATATTTTACATGCTACCTTTGAGCGAATTCAGCGCGACCGCAAAGCAAAGTATATTGCACTTAAACTGATACGCACATGCACACATGATACGCAGTATCATGTGTGCATGTGCGTATCAGTTATGAAGTCATCTACTATCTCCTCCAATAAAAAAATTCGTAAACACGAAAAGTTAGTTGCAAAAATAGAATATAGATGATAAATGTAAAAAAGAATCAAATTTCGTACGCTACGCAGTAATTCGCTAGTAGTACAACTACATGGTATTGCTCTATATATAGACGATATTCCAATATAAATAATACAACGTCAGTCGTCGCGACCTGATGAGAAGGCTGATTTTTTCAAATCAGTAATCTCATCCGTTCGAAACTGATTGTTGAGATTCTTACACATTTTCCATCTATAAATCAAAATTCAAAAAATCCCTACAACCCCTGCAAATTTGCTTGAGCCAGCCGTCGTTGGCGGTTGATATTTTAAACATGCCTTCATCAACAGCTGCAATGGAAAGAACATTCCAAACGTACAGTTTAATACACAGCTCAAGAAGTAATCGATTATCGTTGAGCGTGCCAGGAAACTAACTTACATTTTGCACATCTACAACTTGGAGAGATCAGAAATTGGTAGAACTGGTAATGAAGATATATCTATTCCTACAGAATCAGATAAAAATACAGGTATATATATATATATATATATATATATATATATATATATATATATATATATATATATATATATATATATATATATATATATATATATATATATAATCCGACATGCAATTTATTGCTAACTAAACGTTAAACCCACATAAAAGGTGAGCATAGTTTAATTAAAGGGATCTTTAAAAATTATACAAGAAATATACAGTTGAACATCGATATACACAAAAAGTGAAAAACATTAAATAGAAAATATTAAATTGGCTATAAAAAATAATTGGTTTAAACAACCTCTCCCATGAAATGATGCTCTATGGGTTCCAATTGATGATCCAATTCCACCAGTGTAACTACTAATGCCACCACTACCACCACCACCGCCATCCCTGCTACCAACACCAGGTACATCTTGTCCAATGCCACCATCGGAATTAATGCAATTTGATTTATCAATGAAATCGGGTAAAAATCCAGCAACCGCCATAGCTTGCGATTGTGCTAAACGTAAACCGCTCGCAATACGTTTAATATTATTTTGAGATTGATACGAGTAGCTATGCCGATGATGCTGATGATTGTAATGTAAATTCGTTCGCATTTTATGCGTGCCACTATTACATTCGATAAATGTTGATGTGGTCACAACGCTTCCACCTCCATCGGAATCATCTATATCGATTGTATCATAACTTTTTGTATTCAATGTTAAATTTATATTGAGACATCCAATTTTTTGGGTTGATGAACGTTTATTATTACTTCCGCTTAGTAGATCAGTCTCAATTGGCGGAAATCCAGGTCCTCTTTCACCTCCACAGATAATATTTTTTTTATCAGTATTGGAGATCATTGCGACTTTTGGGCAATTAGTTGTATAATTATTGGTAAAATTTAGTTCACTTTGTTGACTACAAAATAATAGTAAAGTTTAAAATTTCATTTGGTTATTAACATTATCTCGGAACTTTATTATGTATAGTTAAATTAATATCTCGCAGAAATACTTATTTCTTTATTCTCTAATACAACAACAAATGGTATATTTTTTGCTGCGTTACGCAAAAATGAGAGAATAAACATTTTTACGGAGATACTAATTCATCTACAATGTATTATGAATATGTACCAAAAAAATAATAAATATCAAATTAATAAAAACAAATTATTAGGTAAATATTTTAGAAATGATTGAACTTCATGAGCGCGACAAGCGAAATATCTGCCGACAGTTGAGTCTTATTATGTTGTCTTAACATGTCCGTTGAAATTCGAATATCTTTTATTGAATCATTATAGTACTTGCGCAAAACAGATTAAATTTCATTCCAAAGCGATTTGAGACATGTACAGTAGATTGAAAAAAAATTGTCGTGTTTCAACAAAGTCAACATTGCAGCAAATCTAGTACTTAGGACGGTAGGCACCCAGTTAACTAGGAGACGGAATGTTCCAGTACCTATCTTAAATGTTCAAACCTGATTAAATCAAATCATGCTGAGAATACTCGGTCACCATTTCAGTGGTGATTCCTTCTTTGATGGTTGTTATGATACTTTTTAGCAAGATCGGAATAAGTTAATGATTTTATAGTTAGAGAAGAAACAAAATTAATAGTAAATGTTGTCTAATGTCGCAATACGTAGTAAGAAAAATTAAAAAATTTAACAAATCGTTTATTATGCCAGAACAGACCAATCTAAACTAATATGTCCAAACCCGAATTCAAAATAATACGCGATTATAATTATTCCCTATTTATAGTTTTTCTTTAAATGTAGGTGAGGAGGGAACTATCCTGATGCAGGGAGTGCAGGAAGAGGTGAGTAAGGTCGACTACAATGGTTAGCATTGTAGAAATAAACCTACATCACACGAATAACAGGATCTGTGTCCTCAGAATGAAAGGGTATAAATTACTATACTCAAGCAACTCTGAGAAGATCAGATCGTGTATTTTAGCGAAAAATAATTTGAATATTTTTCTTCTTCCACAATTTAGTAGCGGAGACGTTACAGCGGTGAGCGCTGAGGTTGGCTGTGGGAAGCTATGGCTAGCCTCAGCCTATATGGATCGCGAGAAGGAGGTTCCACCGGACAACCGGGGGGAACTGATCCGGGAAGCAGATCAAAGAAGGGTAGGTGTTGTACTCGGATGTGATGTAAATGCGCATCACACAATCTGGGGAAGCACAGACATCAACGAGAGGGGTGAGTTATTTTTTGATTATTTATTAAATACCAACCTTTTAGTTTGCAATATTGGACGAGAACCGACATTTATTGTTAAAAATCGACAGGAGGTTTTAGATGTCACCTTTGTGTCAGAAACGATCTTTCATATGATCAGAGGGTGGAGAGTGGCGAAAGAGTACTCATTCTCTGATCATCGATATGTAATTTATAACCTCGACATTAAACCTGTTACCCGGAAATCCTTCGGGAATCCCAGAAGGACAAACTGGAACAAATATGGAGAGGTGTTGAAGGAACTACTGCCGCTGGAGGTTCCTGGACTTCCGGCGACAGTAGAGGAATTAGATGGCATGGTTGATATTGTCACAAAGGCATGCAATCTTTCATTTAATGCTGCGTGCCCCCTAATAAAGCCTAGGGTTAGGCAGAAACCGATATGGTGGACCAAGGAGTTGGGAACATATCGGAGTGTGTGTAGGAGAGCTTTTAATAAAGCTAAGAACACAAGGGATGTTCGGGATTGGGACTCCTATAAGGAGGACCTCAGAAAGTACAAAAAAGAGTTGAGGAAGGCACAAAAGGGGTCTTGGAGACTCTTCTGTTGTAGAATGGAAGAGGTCTCTGAGACTTCTCGCCTTAGGAAAATTCTAGTTACTAACCCAACCAGTACTAGTTATTTAATTAGACCAGACGGGTCATGGACAACTTCAAGTGCGGAATCATTGGAGCTCCTCATCGAGACCCATTTTCCGGGAAGCTTTGAAGACTCGACAGAGCCTGGAGCTAATCGCGTAACGCCTTCAATAGAGATGGCGGCATCGCGGATAAGGAGCAAATCCGTTGGGCGCTGAACGGGTTTAAACCTTATAAATCGGCGGGCCCGGATCGGATTATACCAGCAGAGATCCAGAGAAACTCAGCAGTCATCCTCCACTGGCTGGAAGGTATCTTCATGGGATGTCTGAATCTGGTATATATTCCTAAAAAATGGACGGAGGTCGGAGTGGTCTGTATCCCGAAATCGGGAAAAAGCTCGCATGCCTATCCAAAGGATCTGAGACCTATAACTCTATCATCCTTCTGTTGAAAACCTTGGAAAGGTTGGTAGATATAGGTATTCGATCAAAAATTGAGCCCAGGAGTTGGGCAATGTCGCAGCATGCGTACTGTAAGGGAAAGTCGGTGGACACAGCTCTGCACGATCTAGTACGCATGATTGAGAAGTCAATTTACTCGCAAGAGTTCTGTATGGTAGCATTTCTCGATATTGAGGGTGCCTTTAATAATGTTAAAACGGAGGCGATCATGGAAGGATTGCTATTTTTGAACGTGGACTACCCCACATGTAGGTTGATAAATCAGATGCTGGTAAGCAGGATTATTACCTCAAAACTGGGGTGGGCCACCATCAGAAGGCGGGTGGTTAGAGGAACCCCGCAAGGAGGTGTAATGTCCCCCTTTCTTTGGGGTGTTGTGATGAATGGATTGCTCTTGGAACTGGAGGGAGAAGGGTTAGTGGTTGTAGCGTATGCGGATGATGTAGCGATAGCTGTCTCAGGCAAATATCTGGATACGATTAGGGATGTTATGCAGAATGCACTCCTAATCGTTACGAAATGGGCCAGCAAATGTGGATTAGGGATTAATCCCTCCAAGACAGAGCTGGTACTATTTACTAAGAACTATAAAATTCCGGTAGTTAGTCCTCCTACCGTGAACGGCACTAGACTGGCTTTTGCTGACAGAGCGTGATTTCGGGGTATAATCTTGGACAGTAAGCTAAGCTGGAAGCCTAACATGGTAGAAAGGGTGAATAAGGCTAATGTAGCCATATACTCGTGTAAGAACGCCATAGGGAAGAGATGGGGTCTAAAACCAGAGCTGGTACACTGGCTCTATACCACTGTGGTAAGACCTGTGCTGATGTACGGGGTGGGTGTGTAGTGGCCAGCTCTGGAGAAGGTAACATATAGGAAGATGTTGGAGAAGATGCAAAGAACGGCCTGCATGATTATAAGCAGGGCGCTTAGGTCAACACCTACACGCGCTTTAGAGGTTATGTTCCACCTTATTCCAATCGAATTTTTTGGTAAGCAGATGGCAGCCAATGTGGCTACAAGGCTCTCGGCTGTCTCTCAGTGGAAGTGTCTTCAGGCAGAACACTCAACGATAGTTAGATCGCTAAGGGAAGAACTGGCGAATCTAGATTATATTAAACCAACGTTGTGCTTCGATAAAGTTTTCCGGGCCATCTGTCCTTCGAGAGAATCCTGGAGGAACGGATCAATACTGGAAAACGAGGCACTGCAATTTTTCACGGACGGTTCTAAGCTAGACGGCAAAGTAGGAGCCGGAGTCTTCTGTGAGAAGCTTAATGTTAATATTTCCGTTCGTCTCCCTGACTACTGCAGCGTGTACCAGGCTGAAGTGGTGGCGATAGGCGAAGTCGGGACATGGTTGAAGCATAACGTGGTATCCGTTAGGGATATCGCGATTTATGTGGACAGTCAGGCGGCGGTGCTGGATTGCCGATCATCTCTTAAGGAGATGAGCGAGTATTTCAGTATCCAGATAATCTGGGTCCCTGGTCACTCGGACATCACGGGAAACTGCAGGGCGAACGAACTAGCTAGGTACGGTACGACTCTCCAGATGCAACCGGAAAGGGCAGGTCTAGGGAGGCCTATAGCAGCGCTTAGATCGGCGCTCAGTAAAAAGGCAATCGCCTTGACAAACGAGAGGTGGACCAACACCCTCACGTGCAGAGTAGCAAAACTGGTTTGGCCAAAACTGGACTTGCGGCGCTCCAAAGCACTAGTATCCCTGAGAAAACGAGAGTTAGGATTGGTCGTAGGGATACTGACAGGACACTGCCTTTTTGGGGAACATGCAAGAAGGCTGGGTCTACAGACGAATGACTTCTGTAGAAGTTGTTTAGACGAAGAGGAGGAAGAGACACTTCCTATGCTCGTGTCCGGCACTATCATACAGAAGGCATAAGTATTTAGGTGTGTACGGTATGGACAGCCTTTCGGAACTCGCGGGCTGTGGAATACGAGATATTTTACGCTACATAAGTAGCTCTGGATGGTTTCAGCAGGAGTAAAGGGGAGATAGGATCCTGTGGTATCACAATGGGCCAATACTGGCCTAAGTGTGCGATAGCAGCCACACTAACCTAACCTAGGTGAGGAGATTCAGCTAGTTAATCGTTAAATGAAAAAGGAGTCTAAGTGAGTAATAATAAGTGTCTCAGAACTAGATTTTCTGGTTGAGTGTTCGGATTTTTTAGAATTACAAAGTATGTTAATCAATAACAGATTACATGCACCGAAGAATGTTTTGTAAATTAATAAGTATTGTTTTCAAAATGTAAGCGAGTTTAATGATTTTTATTTAATGATTTATATTTATTTTCTAATACATAGCCATAAGAAGCCGCATTTATGCACTCTGTACCTCTAGCTAGAGTAGTGCCCGCACTATCAACAGATCTACAACAGATCTCTCAAATTAGTTGATTTCTAAATAAAACCATAACCGCAATTTGAATAATTCTCTTTGAATAACCAATAAGGATTGTTAACGTTTTAAATCTATTATGAAAATTAAATTAAGATAAGTTCTTTTAAAATCAAATCAGATAATATGTTTGTTGTTACGTAAATTTTAAAAGCCTTTATTAGATGACGGAAAATGCTAAAGGTGTATTCACCGTTTCCACCAGAATACAAAGACGTATTTACTAAAGCGAAGGGATGCCTAATCATTTAATGTACTCTATCAGTTAACATTAAGGTTTATTTTATGTTTTAAACTTATGGAATTAGGAATTGTTGTTTACAATATTACAGCAAACTATTAATTTATTTGGATTTTTTAGTAAATAGTATATGCAAAAGTTCAATATTACTTTTCTCATAAATTGAGAGTTCTTCAAAATTGGTATTACTACGATTAACAGAAAATTCAAACCGAGCGTTAATCATAAAACTCTATATATTTGAAAATAATTTCACAAGCTTTTCCCAAATCCTAAATCACAAAACAAAACAAAAAATAAAAAAAGCTTTGTATCATCTTGCAATCTTCCCAAAAAGCTTATTGAACTCCACAGACATTCTAACTTCAGTGTACTTAAATTAATTTTTGTTTGTTTAATTTAATATAAATTCGAACTCAATTAAAGAAATATTTTGTGAAAATTAATAAATTAATTAAACAAAAATGATTAAATGAAATTTCCCTGACTAAAAAATTTCGCTTCTTCTATATTATTTATGTTTGTCTTACCATTATTGTTATTACTGAAATTCGGATGAAGCAGTAATCCTCGGTTTATTTTATTTCCCCTGTATAATTTGTTGGATTATGTTAAAGGATTTTTAAATAATTTAATGTTTTTCGAATTTGTAAGTCGAATTTTAGAATTAATTAAATAAATATTGAGTTAGGGGTCATAATGTACATATATAAAATAAATCAATAATGAAAATAAAAAATAAATAAAAGTAAATAAAAAATATTCGAAAAAATTTGATAACATATCTTTAATTTCCAGAATTGTAAAAAATAAATTTACCTGTAATAATTTTTTTCAGTGAGATCGCCTCCTCCATTCACAAGCATCGATCGTAACGGTATATTTTCATTTTTATTATTGTTATTCACATTATTACTATTTTCTACCCCAACATCGTTACCGAGACTACCAGTTTCTCGTAGTTGCATTAAATTTTTCGTAATGTTATTCATGCCAACGGCAAGTCCTCGATGCATTTCGTGATAAGGACTATTATCCAAACGTGATTGTACCGGTGACATTGGAAAGGTTAGTCTACCACTAGATAAATTTAAATTCGTCTCATTTACTTTATTTGAGCGACCACGGAATGTTACGGGGCCGTGACGTCGCATCGACGACCAAACGCTGCCGAATAGTGTATGATTTCGCTAAGTAAATTAAGAAATTAAAAAATGTGAAAAATTGAATTTAACTTAATACTTAAAATAAATTATACCCGATGCATTGGTTCAGGTTCATCCATCATTTCGTCTAAATTGCCTGATATGGCGCGTTTTAATTCAGGGCCAGCCTCGTGTAACGTGCGTAATCCAGCTTGTAACGTCACGGTGTTATTATGTTCTCGATCACCTTCTTTTTGTTCCTGTTCCTTTCTTTTCTTAAATCTCCTAAAGTAGTCTTGAATTAAAAATGTTGCATAAAATTTCCCAACGGTCACTTCATCATCAACGCCTGGAGGTGGTACAACTTGATCCAATAATTTCGGATTTGTTCGTTTCCATATTTGTTTAATGACGGCTCGCAATTCCGCATTTGCTTCATCAATATTTCCCTCAGTTTTAATTTTTAATGAGGTTCGTACGACAGCGAATAATGTAGCATTGAATAGTACTGTACCATCACTATTCAAAGGCATATTCATTGAAACCAGTCGTTTACAGGCGACTCGATGTGGACACAATTTTCCAAAACCAAGCGGTGGAGAAATTTTTCTTAGCAGTGTTACGACATCTAAATGTTTAATACGACCTTTTGCGTCTGGATCGTATTCGCTCCACAGTCGTATAAATTCATCTAAATGATGTGGTCCCAAAATAGACCAATCTCGGGTCAAATAATCAAAATTATCCATAATGACAGCCACGAATAAATTTATAATTAAAAATGAACATAAAACATAAAACGATATAAAATATGGGAATGCAATATTTGAACCGCAATTATCCGATGTTTTGTCATCCGATTTCGCATCACATTTTACTTCGCCTGGCCGTGAAGAACAATCCATCATAATATCTTGCCAAGCTTCGCCGGTTGCAGAGCGAAAAAGTACCAGAACAGCTTGTGGAAATGTTTGAAAATTATTATTACGATGGATGGAGGTATCATTGTCGAGGGCAATTTTTCCAAATACTTGCATACCGATTACAGCATATATAAAAAACAGCATTACAATTAATAGAGCAACATATGGTAAGGCTTGGAACGATTTGATAAATGTCCACAAGAGAGTACGAATACCCTCTCCTCTACTTAATAACTTAACGAGTCGCATAACTCTAAACAACCGAAAAAAATTGATTGAAATAATTGTTGATCCCCCCGCCTGCAAATACAAAAAAGATAAAAAACAATTTTATCGTGGATTCTAAATGTTTTTTTAAAATAAATATGATCATATTTGCTCTTTCAAAATTTTTTATCAATTTTTAAAATACAAATATTGCATAAAACTATATTTAAGTACTTATGTTAAAACAAAAATTTTAATACACCATATTTTTATGATACTTTCTACAATATTTATTAAATTGTACTATATAGTACATAATTTATTTTTAAATTATCTTGCAATTATTTTTTAATAGATCAAATTAAGAAATTGTAAATCATTTGCAGACACATCAAACACATTTTCCAAAATTATGGCATACAGACGTTTAAATACCTTAGAATATTACGAAATTAGAAAATCACTATTTCTTAACCAGAATATCCTTAACGAACAGAGAGAAATCCGGTTCTATTCTCACGTATGCAAAAATATACCTTGAAATTTGTTACTCAACCTATGACTCATCGCCTACCTGCGCGATCCGTAGATTAATTTTTATTGCTTATTTTTTGTCCCTCCTTCTTTTATTTGTTTTTTGCTTTTTTCTGCTATATAACAAAATTTTTATTTATACAAATCAGTAGATACTCCTGATGATGACCTAACAAGTCGAAATCGATCGAGTGATTTATTAAACTTTTTGAAAATTATTCAAAATAATTCTGCGAAACAAAAAAACAAGTGATTAATAAAAATGTGCTTATTAAGTATAAGTGTGTTTCGCCAAGTGCCTAGGCAAATAGCGTAAAAAGAATTATGGCTAACAAAAACAATATATGAAAGCAAAAGATGATGATCCCTGTCATTCGTACATGATTTCTTCACCTCGCAGAAAGAAGAAGAGGTGTAAAACTTACGAGCCATGGCGATATTGATATCACAAGAGGCAATTGAGAATCGCACGAACATCGGGGCGGTTTATAATACAATTCATTGACACCAACAAAATACATTGCAAGACCGAGTTTGGCCATAATGAGCTTACGAGATTAACTCTTACACACGTGTACAAAGTGGGTTTTAGCTGGAAGTTTCTGGTGATGCTTTTACACCGATATTGGAAACGACGCCGTAGAAAACGGGAACGTGAACTTCATTCACTTTCCCATTAGACCATCTATGTATAATCGGGCATTTACATAGGTGATTTAATGGTAAAGTGAAGGCTGGTAACCGCGCGCAATCATTAATTTACCGGCGACATTAGTTAAGGTAGAAGTTAGGATTCGGAAAATATAATATTAATTTTGAATTAAAAAGAGGATGAGGTTAGCTCAACTCCATTCCGATAATTTAGCAAAGTGGGCTTGAGGTAGCGCCATGTACAGTAATGAAAAGTGGTAGGTTAAGTTACTAGATTCATATTGGTAATTCAAATGTAATAAAACGTAGTTGAAATTTTAGTTATATCGCCAAGATGTCAATTAATTTAAAATGAAATTAAACAAAATTTTAATAAAGAAGAACTCGAAACATTTGATGGATTAAAAACAATATAAGGCACCGCCAAACTTAAGATAGTGATGAAAGAATAGAAGGTATTTTGGGGAGGTCTTTTATGCAATCAGAAAATGGCCAAAACTTTTTCATCAAAGATGTGAACAATTAAGAGGATTCGGGTGTACAAAGGATAAAATCTTTCCGAAAATTACACATGGATTGAAGATATGTAGTCATGCGGAACCAGTGAGGAACGAAGAAGCAAACGGCTGGAAATTAAACAAGACTAAGCGGCTGATTAACGAAATTTTACGAGTTGCGAGTACCTCCAGCAAATCTAGTAAGATAATGGGTCTCAATTCGTTACAATATGAAGCAACATGTAACTGGTGATTTCGTTGCCTGGCAAAATACAGACACCAAGTTATCGAGCACCGTCAATCCAGCAGAAGGGATGAACCACATTTGAGATAAATTGCTTCTACCTTACATGAGAGACGCGTTATGTTTTTCGACCGAGGATACAAAAAAACAATTTTTTGGGCACGACGTATGAGGTCAACGCGTAAAGTAAACGCGTGTCGAGGATGTCATATCATCAAGAAATTAATGGATATGATTATGCCACTAACTATTCTTGTGTTGCTGCAATTCTTGTGTTGGGCAGTAGCCCAAGTGGATTTGATTACCAAGTTAAGCATAACAACAACTGTCTATGGGAGCGAATCGCGAGGCGAAAGTGTATTTCGACTACGAGGAATTCAACCAAAGTGGCAAAAAACCAAAGTTTTGACCTTTCACTGTCTGCAGAAATTCTAAACCAAACATTAATCGTAATTAAGAAGCACCACATAATGGATTCCAACTCAACAAATTCAGGCTTTACACGACCCATAATTCATCATCAAAGGAATTTCAACGGTTTATATGAGTTCCTCTACCCTGATACAATATTATGATTTTAAACATTTATTTTATATAATAATTCCATTTTTTCTGCTGTCTAACCTTTGTAATGAATCTATGGCATTTTCTAGTAACACATTTTTGGAATAAAACTTACTATAAGTAAATTTCTAAAATACAACTATTTTTAAACAAACTAATTTAAGGAGGTACTATGGACATTCAACGTCTAATATCAAAATTGTTTAGTGTCACTAAAAACTATTTCCGCACTAATCAGTAATTACACAATAATTGACACATCATAATGGCAGATAAATTGAAAAAGCTAACTATTCAAATCAAAATTTTCAAACTAATTAAGTTCGGTTCAGTAATTTATTAAAACAAAAATGATTTTTTTTTGATTTTTTTTTAATGTTCATATATGTAATAATAGTCAATAGTCTCTAAAGTTAACAGTTAGAATAGCTAGGTTAAGTGTCCGGCTTTGAGACTTTCTCAGGATGTGGGGCGTCCGCCACGTTGGGCTATCTAAAGACTGAATCCCAGAACTACGTCCTTTCTAAATAGAGCATGAGATCTCTTCATCTCAGGGATTGGGTTTTCCCCACTCTGTAACGGAATTTTTTCTAATTCCGTTATCAACCTATCCCAATAATACTAATTTCCCAATAACATGACCTCGAAAATAATATCTTCACCTATTTCTAAAATAATGTGACCGTCATGTTTCGGTTTCTACATTTTCTTAGGGTTCATTTAATTAACCCTTAGTGCGCCGATAAAAGGAATTTTGGCCAAACTTGGTGATTCGACGGAGCTCAATGAGTTAATCTAGTTTAATATTGGGCCCTATTTTGAAAAATTAATAATTTTCCTGGAAAAACAAAATATATTAATGTGTCATATATGACACAAAATGTAGTAAGGACTAAAACTAAATATTTCGTTTCGAATTCAGTAGATATATATTTAGATACGAGTATATAGTTCTACATATATTTATTTATAAAATAAATCACAGAAATCACATAATTAACTCATTTAGTGTAAAATAAAAAAATAAAAAATGAATTTCATATCACAGCACTGTTACTGCAGTCTTAATAATAATTAATTTATAGGTTTGTTTACTTGTGAAAGTCCATAAAACAGTTTCTTGTCGCATTTAAACATAAGCTGACTACATTTCGAGCATTTTATAAAAGTTTGCTCCTTACACGACGGTAATTTGCAGCTCGTTCGCTTGTCCCATATTGCAAAGTGATCTACTCTATCGATTCTAATATCTATAATCGGAACATTTTGGGCTGATTTTTTTCGAGTCTTTATCATTAATGCTTGGTTTACTCGTTTTGATGAACTAACTGATGCTGCTTTTTCATAGGGGCCAACTAAACAAAAGTCTTCCGCTACATCGGTCCTAAATTGAAGTAAAGTCATTGCTGGCATATTTCTGGAAGCGCACAGTTGCTTGTAAAGAATCCACGAGTTTACTACTGATACATCCAGAAAATGGAAAAATATCCGTAAGTACCATTTTAACGATTTAAATTTAATTCTGTATCGTCCGATAAAGCTGTCATGCAAATCGACACCTCCCATGTGCCGGTTATACTCTTTTACTATTTTCGGGCATTGAATATTTATCGATTTCCTTTTGATTTTATCCCATCTCAGTACAGTTGAAGTAGTAAGCGCTCCGCCGTAAGACGATATTAGGGTAACACTTTTATTGTCTTTCTAGTGGACGAGCGACGTTGGAACATCGTCAAATGTGGATGAATACTCCTCGTAAAACCCCCTAGCACTTCTCCGCATTTCTCTCTCTGTTTTTAATTTAGAGTTCGGTATGCGGTTTCTCCTGATAGTACCAATATTATGAATCCCATCTTTCTGTTAGTACATAATGAGAGGTACTGTAGTGAAATAATAATCACAAAATACAGTATGATTCAAGTGCCTTGGTATTATACGACACAATCGAATAATGGCATTAGCCGAGGCTCCTAAATTGTCTTCCTCTATCTGACGGTACATGTTTTCTTGACCCGAGTATATCTCGAAATTGAACATATAGCCTATGATAATAGATAAATAATTTAGTTTCGAGAAAACATACTTTTATATTACACATTTAATATAAGCCTAATATTTACCAGAAATGGTAACAGGGGGCACTGTTAAAGCAAATATCTTGAATCCCCACTTATGCGGCTTGGATGGGACATACTGCTTCATATAACTTCGAAGTTTCGTGCTGCAAATTTGCTCGTCTATTGATTGCATCTTGCACAATTTTGTCGCCAACATCTGGATCCCAGTAGAGTCTCGTATTTGGTAATTGATGAATTGACGATAGAATGCAGATGCCCAAAAATTTCTTAAGTTCCAATTTAGTAAGTGTGTATGGATTAGAAATATTCTTACGAGCGCTGTACAGGTTGGTTTCATTTAGAATCATATCTATCATTTCATCATCAAAAATATAATTAAAAGGTGAGAGTATGGTGTCTCAAGTTCTAAAATATTTGATGGTAGTGATGCATCGCCTTTGAATTGGGCTGAATTGGACTCGATTTCAAGCGGGGTATTTTTCCAAATCAATTTCTTAAATCTTCTCTCTCAGATTTTTCAACTCAACTTCCTCATTTTGCACATCATTTCCATTTTCAATATTTCGTCCATAATCCATATCATCAGCGTCAAAAATATATGCATCTTCCATATTTATATCATTAGCGAACACGACAGGAATAGTCTCGATGTTTAAATTTTCGATTAATTCATCGTTATTGTTATCACATTCTTCTGTTTGTTGTGGTTGAAATTGCTCCTCCTCATTGTCTTCTTCAAGATCATCTTCACTGTTATCAGACCACTCCTTATCAGACCATTTTTTTCGAGACGACATTATTGCACAACTTTATCATAACAGTCCTAAAATGGAAATTCGTCTAATGGTTATGAATATAAATTTACCAAAATTAGAAAGTGAGCATATATGACACATTAATGAAAAATTGCTTAACGAGGTTTTGTGTCAAATATGATACATAAATTTTACTTACCAATAACTAAACAAATAATTCAGGATTCGTTGAGGAAATACAATCAAAATGATTAATACTTATTGAATTATAATTATAATTCATTTGTAAAAGGATAATACTTTTAATTATATTTTATTTTTATATTTGAACACCACACGATTACATAAAACTAAAACCATCAGATTCCCGCCAATTTTAATTAATAAATGTCATTGCCATGTGAAAGTAACTCACGCATACAAACGAGTAAATCCTTCTATTTGAATTTGTTATAAACCATTTGTATGTGATAGTTTACTTGACGAAAAAACTAAACAAAAATAAATATGTGTCATATATGACACAAATCTGCATTAAGGGTTAAAGGTAGCATAATTTATTCACATTAGAATATTTTATGTGCCTCGGTTAAATGAATTCAAATATGTTCATGAACGTAATTTGATTACGTCGTTTATGCACATATTGAATTGTAAGGCTTTTCGGATATAGTTGTGCATAGGTAAATGACAATAACCGATGCAAGAATTGAAAAATTGCATTTGGTGTTGTATCTAATTTACTGGGTATGCAAAAATTTTTACACGCCGGTAATTTGATTTTATAAATTGGTTGAGACTTTCAAGTTAATTACAAAATATATTTTTCCCCCTCTCAACCAACTTTGAATATAAAATGAAAAAAATAACCGCGCGTGGAGTTGTGATGAAAAAACCGGGCAGTCAGTTTTTGGATAGACCAACGTGTGGTCATTTTTTTTTATTAAATATTATATAAGTGTTAAGTTTTTAGTGATTCGTTGTTTTGTGATTTTAGATTACATTTAGATTTTTTTTTGTTTGAATTTGTGATAAATAGTAATCGCAAAAATTAGATTCGGGTGTTTTTTTTTTGGTTTTTTCTGATTTTTTTTTTTGTTGCTGTAGATTCCTGGTAAGTAAAAGTGTAGAAGGTGTTTTAATAACTTAGATAGCGATAGTGGGTTACTACCAACAGCCCGTGAAAGGAAATTGTTGACGCGAAGCGGCTCTTTTCTTTTCACGGACCTAGATAGCATATCACTATCAAACTCCTTACTAACCATTACCTGATTAGGGCCTATGAGCCACATAGTTTTAATTAGGTTAGGATAAGAATGTCTGACTAGACATTTTTACAAAATTCAACCACGTTCAGAGCTACCCACATGATGGGCTGAAAGGCTAACCTACTAATTCGGGGTCCAATACCCCAATTTCTACCTTCCCCGATTTATTCATTCTTTATCTTGATTTAATGCGGTAATCTAGGCAGTTGTTTGGGTGGCCCAAATCCCACGCCGTTCTCCTGTATTAGGCCAAATATAATATTGCCGATCTCATATACATTTTTTCGCCAATTTTTTTTTTAAAAGATGGAACCAATGCACAGTAACCACACCATGCGGACACTTTTTTCATTAAAAAGTTTAGCTAAGACAACAATTTTATGAGACATCTAAAGTTACATGAACAAAATTTTACGATCTTTATTTTCGACGATTTGCAACATGTGCATCCAATGTTGAAGTATGTGCATATACTTGTTGAATAAAAACGTAAACAAGAAGCAAGATCAAGTTTGAATTTCTTCAATGGTTTTTGCTTTTCGTAAAATATTATTTTTTTTTTGTGTCCTATATTACCTACGAGTATGTACCTTATCAATGAACTGTGAAAATATTTTATGATACGAGAGACTCCATTAAAAAGAAGTTATTGCAAATAAGACTTATTATTATTGTTTTAAATTTAATCAAAATAATTTTTTTCGAGTTATGTATATGCAACATTGTTATTCGTATTATTAAGCGATAATTTGTTAATCCGTGGATAATTGATAGTAGGGATAATAAATATGTAGATTATATTTTTTTTAATATTAAATCTAAAGAAGCATACACGTGTTAATTTTATCTTGTCTTTATGAGTGTGTGTTTTAAAAACGCATATGAACAAAACCGACCTTGAACTAGTTTATGAAGTAGACATTTTTGTTTTATAAACTTATTCTTAGTGTGGAATACCGTCGATGACGTAAACTAGTTCAGCGTTGCACTTTTTTATTTATTTATTCTTGCATCGTTTGGTTTCGATACCGAAAAAATCTGAGAATGATAAAATTTCATAAAAGGGCCCCAATTTATAAATATAGTCTAGGAAGCAAGAATATTATTAAATTATAGGAGCCTATTATAATGTAAAATATTATTTCGTTAAAAAAACAGCAGCAGATAATTTTTTTTATTAAAGCTGATGTTCGGTAGGAATTAGAAGAAACTCGCGTTTATAGTTGATAAATTTGAATTTAGTTTGATTTCGGTTTGTTATTTATTTAGTAGAAATCTGGAAATGGGAAATGAAGGAAGACGAACAAATATGAATATGTATATAAAATTTCCTATGATTTTATTTTATTTTTTCCTATGATGTATGTGCAATAAACTTTTATTTAAAAAAGTCGAATATTATAAATGTATTGTTTCTCCACAATTATTTTTCCGAGGAATTAAATAATTTTTCCTTTAAATATTATACACAGAAAAACGAAATTTTAAATTCCTATTTTGTTTCTTCTTATTTTTTACTTTGATCGTGTACTCTCGACTGCAATTTATTCTAATGCTTATACATAATACAAGATGTAATATACATTAATAATATTAAAAAGCAGGTAGCCAATTTTTTTAACGATTTAAGTATGAAATATGGACAAATTAAATAAACCTTAAATTTTTTAATATTTCTTAGCGGTTGAACAGATGATTGACTTATGTAATGATATCTGGATATTTTTTATTATTTTATTTATTTATATTACGACTGAGTCTTGTACCCATTTAATAATTTACATTGCATAATAAAGTATTTTGATTAGTCGGCGTAATCAAGTGATTATCCCCAGTTTCGTGTAACTCCTCCTCAGATTTTTTGCCACTGACCTCCTGGTCGCAAAAAGTCCAGTGGTTTGGTAAAAATAAAAATTAAAATTATTGCTGATTACGAAAAATTTATCGAATGAATAATTTCAACTAGTTGGTTGGTGGGATTATTTCAATTATTTAAGCGATTTCCTGGAAACATGGAAATAGTTCACTAATATTAATTCAAAATGAAAAATCTAATTTGATTGGCAGGAAATAGAATCAGATTTTAGATTTCTATATATATATATATATATATATATATATATATATATATATATATATATATATATATATATATATATATATATATATATAGATTTTTTGTTTTAAAATAATAAGTTGCAACTGGTTGCATAACCAAATTTAATAAATGATTACGTTTGGATTTTTTAACGATTGTTATTTAACTTTCTAAAATATCGTCACACAATTAAATGTAAATTAATTTTATGAATTTTTATAATTGGAGCAATAAAAGAAGCATGGTGATGAAAATTAAAATTTATTATTTTATTTCCAGTAAAATTCCATAATACAAGTTACTTATAGTATCATGTTCCTAACCTTTACGAGTATATTATATAAAAGAAACTTTTGTTGACATTTTTTGTAAACATTACGCATGAACGCCAGCGTCTCCGTGGCAAATATTATTGGCACAAAGTGCATTGATGCAGAAAAACTTGTAAACAATTGGATTGGTGAATATGTTGTGGCCAACACCATACTTTTTTTTACCACGAATGTATACATAGATCTCGAATACATCAAACTTGATTTCTAAAGCTAAAAATTAAAGTTACTTGTCTTTTGGTAAAACTGTTTTGCACAATCAAAAATTATAATTCCCGCGTAAACTTCAGAAAACCAACAAAATCAACCCTTGTTGTAAATTTAATCTTTAAATTTATTTAAAACTTTAATCTTTAAATCTATAACTTTTTAACATTAGTGAAAAAAATGAAAAAGCTTCCGTGGAAGCTGCCACTTCTGGAACACAGATTTCCACTAAATCTCGCAATTAATACAAAAAATGTTAAGTATGTAGATTTATTCAGAATAGTCAATCCGACTGGGCTATATAGATGTCGAACTTTGGTGAAATAAAGTTTTATTTTAGAAAAAGTCATCATTTCCGATAAAAATTAAAAATTAACCAAACTAATGTATGTATTTGGAAAATATTTTATGAGTAAATAATAGTAAATATAAGGTTTTTTTTGGTATATGGCTCAGATTTTAAAATTATAATAATTAATTTCTAAGCTTTCGATGTCAATTCGACATCATTATCAAAGCTAAACGTTCGTTATGCGTTGCGATTTACTTGCATAGATCTGCAATTAAAGGTAGCCCCAAAGGAAGAAGTCGATAAAGATGATTTTTTTAGCGAAATTTGGGTTAACTTCTAACTGCTCCAGAGTTAAACCAGCTAGTTTTCGGTCCAGCGAGCTGGGATCTCCTAATTTATGAGAAAAGCTTAAGTATGAAGTTTCACTCCAATACAATGACACAACTTCAAAAACAATTAATTTTAGAATCCAATTCCCGCAGGTCATAGCAAATTTCGTTTAATATCTTTAAACAATATTCAAGTTTCTGGTTAATTTAGAATCGTATTCCAGAACTTAAAAAATACAAGAAACTCAAACTCAAAATTTATTAAGAAATATTAAAAATTTAAGTAAATAAATCTTAAATTTTTATTATTTTAACATTTGCCCATATTTATATTAATTGTCATCTATACATACAGGGTGTCCCTAAAGTAGCTAACACGAATGGTACCGTTGGATTCCTTGATCAAAACGAAGGTAAGGTTACTTCTGTCACTTTGCACGTTAAAGCACCCGTTTCAAGTTATAGACGTTTAAAGAGCAGCCTTCCAACGCAGCACCTTGTATTAAATAAACTACAATATCTTGAGAAATAACTATTTTTATTTTCAAGTATTAATTTCTTTAAAAAGCTGATATTATTCTCTTTTAAATAAGGTATAATAATTATAAATATTTAGTTAAAAAGTATTTCAAATTTAAACAAAACTTTTAGAATTCTATTTTTTTAAAGAAATTATTTTCTTTCTGTATCATTTAACTCTTAACATTACTTTACGTCAGTAAATATTTTTTAATAAAAATTTCAGAATCTCAGAAAAGCTGATTGTTAATCATATTTGCTATTTTATGTTACCTAAAAAATTAAAAGCTCACAATGAAAATTTTGTAATTTCTTTATTAGACACTGCTGCGCAAAACCAAAAATGTAAGAGTAAAATTTAAAAAAAAAAAATCAGCACCTCATTCTTTGTCGAGTGTAAGGATTTCAGTGTGACACAAGCTGAAACTCTCGTAGTGACCTTTCTCGATGCCAAGCCCGATATTGCGAAGTTTGCCTTTGATCTCGTAGGTTTTAATAGCTGCATACATTCCTCGGTAATGAATAACGCTTGAAATCCCAAGTCCAGCAACATTCTGCATATATTTGTAGATTTCCAGATTGGAACTCGCACTACTGCTGTTGGTAATAATGATTGGAAACTTGATATGGTTGCTGCATTCGACAACGACATGAGTCGTGGAATCTGCTATGTGTTTTCTAGTAGCCGTGTTCGCTGTTGGCCTGACTGCATCTCCGGTGTGTAGCATAAGATGGTGTTTTCTGTGGCATTTACCGCATGTATAACTCGATCTGCATACGATTGACTGATGGCTTGGAGTGAAACAGTTTAAGCACAGCTTTCTCTCAGGCACAAAACCTCGTCTATCATTAACGCTTAGGGTAAAAACTGATCACATTTACTGAGGTAATGGCCTTGCGAGCATTTAAGGCACAAAGGCTCTGCAGTTGATTGGAAGGATTTAACTCGATTGCTGGTCGACACTTTATTGACTTCTATAGCATCCAATAAATCACTTCGTTTCCTTAAAAATTGGAAAAATCTTCCCATCGTGAATTCCTCTACAGTTATCTCATTTGCCCATGCTTGCTTAGTCACACTATCCAATTTGTTTACCAAAATATGAATGAGCCATGGGTCCCTTTTTCCGCTTCGGCTAACACCTTCAATTCTCTCAGAACTTCATCCGATACGTCAGCTATTTGATGAAGCGCGTTAGCCGAAACCTTTGATATATCTGGCTTATCAACAAACTGCTTTATGAGATTTGTCATCACGAGCCTTTTTTATCGTATCTCTATTTAATCTTCTCCGTAGCCGCACTATGTTTGCCTCAGTTACTGCGATATGACGAACTAATGTGGCAGCTTCTCCTGTTAAAAGTTTATAATATTTAAAGGAAAAATAATTTAATTCCTCGGAAAAATAATTTTGGAGAAACAATACATTTATAATATTCGACTTTTTTAAATAAAAGTTTATTGCACATACATCATAGGAAAAAATAAAATAAAATCATAGGAAATTTTATATACATATTCATATTTGTTCGTCTTCCTTCATTTCCCATTTCCAGATTTCTACTAAATAAATAACAAACCGAAATCAAACTAAATTCAAATTTATCAACTATAAACGCGAGTTTCTTCTAATTCCTACCGAACATCAGCTTTAATAAAAAAAATTATCTGCTGCTGTTTTTTTTAACGAAATAATATTTTACATTATAATAGGCTCCTATAATTTAATAATATTCTTGCTTCGTAGACTATATTTATAAATTGGGGCCCTTTTATGAAATTTTATCATTCTCAGATTTTTTCGGTATCAAAACCAAACGATGCAAGAATAAATAAATAAAAAAGTGCAACGCTGAACTAGTTTACGTCATCGACGGTATTCCACACTAAGAATAAGTTTATAAAACAAAAATGTCTACTTCATAAACTAGTTCAAGGTCGGTTTTGTTCATATGCGTTTTTAAAACACACACTCATAAAGACAAGATAAAATTAACACGTGTATGCTTCTTTAGATTTAATATTAAAAAAAATATAATCTACATATTTATTATCCCTACTATCAATTATCCACGGATTAACAAATTATCGCTTAATAATACGAATAACAATGTTGCATATACATAACTCGAAAAAAATTATTTTGATTAAATTTAAAACAATAATAATAAGTCTTATTTGCAATAACTTCTTTTTAATGGAGTCTCTCGTATCATAAAATATTTTCACAGTTCATTGATAAGGTACATACTCGTAGGTAATATGGGACACAAAACATAATTTTGTTTTAAAAGAACACAAAACAAAAAAAAAATAATATTTTACGAAAAGCAAAAACCATTGAAGAAATTCAAACTTGATCTTGCTTCTTGTTTACGTTTTTATTCAACAAGTACCCAGTATGCAATTATTCCACTGTGTGGAAAAAACTGCTCAAATGTCGTACAAAATTCCGTACTACAAAATATCAAAGACAAAAAAATATTGATTTTGGAGAAAAATAATTGTTTTTCTCTTTCTATTTCGCGGTAATATTATTTTCGTTTTATAAGTTTCGATTGTATCTTTTATTTTCAGTTTCTTCTGACAAGTCGACGTGCACGGTTGCACTACATAATTAAATTTTTTTTCTTTAAAGTGTTGTGTTTCATTATAATGTTTTCTATTTGTTAAAGTAAATAGTTTTAAATTTAAGTATAAAATAATAATTATTAAGTTATTTAGTGATCGCGATGTACAAATTTGGACTAAAAAGGTAATAGAAATCTGTCTCACAATGGCGTCGTCGCGAAATACATTTACGTTGTAAATTTTCAATGCATTTTTCTTTTCAAGATCGGTTGTGCTTGTTGGGATGTTCAATTGGATGCGCGTATGGTGAACAAACCAGACGTATGGTGAACGTGCTTAAAATTTAATTTATAAAATTTTTGTTATAAAATTTAATTGTGTATTTTTGTGCTAATAAAAAATTAATATTTTTTTTTTTTTTTTTTTTTTTTTTTTTTTTATATTTAAAGCACACAGGCTTATCATTTATTTTCAATACGATTTTTTGTCACATATAATAATAATAATATACAAAAAGAAAATAAATGAGTAGGGTAATCATCACCGATTTAACGGCAGTATTGATCTACCCTTATTATAAATGGAAAATTTTGTTTTATTTCAAATAAGAATTATTATTTATTCCAATAGGAAAATATATACAAACACGTGCTTTTTGTTTCTGTGGTTTTTTCTCTTTTTAGTTGGGATTCACACCGACACCGGAATTTTTGTGACACTTTTCTTTGGCGGGGAGTACGAATTTCCGCGTGATACACATGGTTCTTTCCATAGAAGCAGTGTGGTTTTAGAACGCGAATGTAAATGGAATTCCGTCGGCATTGCATATTGGGAAACTCAATTTATGAAATTTAAATATGTAAATAAATCTTATATGTTTTTTTGTACACAAATAAAAAATAATGTGAATAAAAAATTAATATTTATTTTATTATAAATGGAAAATTTTGTTTTATTTCAAATAAGAATTATTATTTATTCCAATTGGAAAATATATACAAACACATGCTTTTTGTTTGTGGTTTTTTTCTCTTTTTAGTTGGGATTCACACCGACACCGGAATTTTTGTGACACTTTTCTTTGGCGGGCAGTACGAATTTCCGCGTGATACACATGGTTCTTTCCATAGAAGCAGTGTGGTTTTAGAACGCGAATGTAAATGGAATTCCGTCGGCATTGCATATTGGGTATATGTACATACTTCACATGTGCATCCACCATGTGCAAATCGTCAAAAATAAAGATCGATAACAAAATTTAAAGTTCGTAAAATTTTGTTCATGTAACGTTAGATGTCTCATAAAATTGTTGTCTTAGCTAAACTTTTTAATGAAAAAAGTGTCCGCATGATGTGGTTACTGTGCATTGGTTCCATCTTTTAAAACAAAATTTGGCGAAAAAATGTATATGAGATCGGCAATATTATATTTGATGAAGCTGAGTTGCGGGAATCAACGCCGCATGGGGCACCAGAGGATAGGGGCAAATCTGTGAATGAAATCGGGTTGGCTTTAGCTGTAGCTAAAGCTAATCCGTTTCAGCACGCTAGAGCCTCAAGCTTCAATCGTTTGATTTCCAGATGTGTTATCGTAAGGGATCATAAAATGAGGTGCCTTCTAGAAACTTGGTAGCTCCACTTTTGGGTAGCTAATTATGCACCTTAAACAGTATACCAATGAATACTGAAGATTACAACGAAGAATTAAACATTATCAAACACATTGCCAACAAAAACGGATACGACACAACAATAATCAACAGAATTAATAACAAATACAAAGCAAAAACACAACTACAAAACATGACTACACTAGCAGGAACTGATAGAACCACTTCAAAATACGTGAGCGTAGAATTCAACAATACAACACACAAAGAAATACAAAAAAACATCAATAGACTCGGATATAAAATAGCGTTTAGAAATAACAACAAATTACAACAAAAACTAAAAAACAAACCATATAGGCAATCCTTAGATACAGGCGTGTACAAACTATCATGCAATGATTGCAACAAATTTTACATAGGACAAACAGGAAGATCATTTCTAACACGTTTTAAAGAACACACCAAAGACATAAACACAACAGATACAAAATCGAACTACGCACAACACATATAGTAAAAACAGACAAACACCAATTCACAGACTTTGACCACAACCTAACAATATTACATAAAGCCAGAAAAGGACACATACTCAACAGACTTGAATAATTCGAGATTTACAAATACAAAGACAACAACGTACTATTAAACGACAAACTGAATACCAAAACCTACAAGATTTACGACCTTATTATAGACAACAATAACTACAGTAGGAAGAGTCTAACAAATTAGACCTAAGGCTAGTATACGAGGGTTGCCTTTTATATTTCGGGATTGGACAACCCTAGTGTTGCAATCTGGCAATTGACAGCTCTATCGTAAAGTTTGACATTTTTGAGATTATACGTACACAGAACGTTTTGACATTCGAGCGCTATTTGTGTTGTTTACAGTACTCATTAACTCAACATCTCGGCGAAAAAATGGAATTAAATCGTGAACATTTTCGTGCGATTATTTTTTACAACTTTTGACGTGGATTAAGGCAGCAAGATTGCATGGATGAACTTAGTTCAATTTTTGGCGATGAAGCTCCATCAAGTACCAGTGTTTATCGATGGTATGGTGAATTCAATCGAGGTCGTACTTCACTCCAAGATGAATTTCGTGAAGGTCGTCCAGAATCAGTTATTGTTCCGGAAACCATTGATGCTGTGCGCGAACTGATATTGCAAGATCGTCATGTGACCTATCGTGAGATTGAGACAATTTTAGGCATTAGTGGGATCAGCATACATTCAATATTGCATAAACATTTGAATGTCAAAAAAAAATTTCGCGTTGGATCCCACACAATTTGTCAATCGCTCAAAAAAAGGCTCGTGTCGATTGGTCGAAAGAAAAGCTCAAAAAATACTATCGCGGTGCTTCAAAACACGTCTATGACATAGTGACAGGTGATGAATCGTGGATTTACGCGTATGAGCCTGAAAGTAAACAGCAGTCGACTGTATGGGTGTTTCAAGATGAGCCGAATCCAACAAAAGTTGTTCGCGCACGAAGGACTTGCAAGCAAATGATCGCCAAGAAATCAGGAAAACCAACTGCCGAAGACGGTGGCATTCTTCACCACGACAATGCGAGCTCTCACAAATCGGCTCAAACAACTGCATTTTTGAGCACTCAAAACATCGATTTGATGAGTCATCCGCCGTATAGTCCTGACTTGCTGCGTTCAGAATGCATGTTTTGGAGATACCTCAATCAGAGTGGAAAAAATGCTTCGACAATTGGTTCAAACCCATGCAAAAGATAGATCTTGATGGGGAATATTTTGAAAAACAATAAAGCGATTTTCGATGATTAATATTTGTTTTTGTTCTCTAATATCGAAATATAAAAGGCAGCCCTCGTATATAAGCAGCATAATTTTAAGAAAAGTGTAATACATATAGTTGTAAAAGGGAACTGAAGAAGAAATAATATTTCGAAGTCGATATTCCAAAAACAAAATAAGCATTGTCACTATAAGGAAATTTTACAAGTGTTTTTTGAAGCAATTTAATTCAATTAAGCTTTAAACTTTTGATATGAAAAAATCGTTTCCACTTTTTCTACTGGATATGAAAAAGGAAATCTCTCTCTATATATAAGAAAGGCGTTTGTTCGTAAGCGATAAACTCAAGAACTACTGCATCGATTTTGATAAACATTTATAAATGTGGTTTATCCCTTTTTCAACCAAGAAAACTAAAAAATCGGCTCACTTTTAGCCCAACCCACACAAATGTGTGAGTAAGAAACCATAGTATGTAATGGTGTTGTTGATAAAAAATTTCGCTTGATTTGAAGTAAAACCAACACAATTGTGTGTATAGATATAGTGTGTTTTTCGGACGAAAATAAGTTAAAAAGGAATTCACAAATGTGTAAGTTGGTTCAAAAAACATACAAAACTAAATTTTTGACATGGTACTTTTGTCCTACCCGCACAATTGTGTTAGTAACTCACTAAAGGGTTATGGGCCGTGAGCACAGTTTTTGTAAAATTTTGTCAAAATCGGTCGACCGGAAGTAATAGGTTCCATAAGAGATTTCCGATCGATTAACTCAAAAACTATGTACTGCACCGATTTAGATAAAAATTTAAATATTTGTTCTATGGGTAGTGAGAAGTGTGTCTGTAAGGTTTAGTTAAAATCGGTTCACCGGATGCGGCAGCACCCATAGAAGATTATCAGCTTAAGAACCAAGTCCACTGATCTGATTTTGATAAAAATTTGCACTTATGATTCATGGGTCGTGAGAAATTTTGGATTAAATTTTTAAATTTTAAAATTTTAAATTTCTTTGCCATTACAATTCAAATTATTTGATCGTGTATATACCGACCGTCACATAAATACCATAATTCTTAAAACAACTCTACCTAGGTAAATTTATTCATTTATAAATAAGTTTCACACATCATAGTCAATGCAGTTATTTAAAAAACGCATGTAAAGAGATTGATTTTATATTAATAGAAAGTCATATTATTGTCAAAAGCATTGCATGAACATAACCAGCATTGAATTTATCATTCATAGTTATATTTTTTCACATAAGCAGTTCAATTGTTTAAAAACCACATGTAAGTGCATTGATTTAAAATTATTAAAAAGTCTTATCATTAAAAAAACAAAACTACTACCATTTTGTGAATTACAAACAAATTTAATCAAAATGCCAAAACGTCGTGCAAATATTGGTCGTCATACAGGACAAACGTACGTGCATTATGGTCACAACAAACACCAGAGGAACGCGCAGCACAAATAGAAAGCTCTAGACAAAGGATGTCACTTTCACATGCTAATTTAACAGAAGGAAGGTGCGTATTTCGAAATGAAGAAGAACGAAATAGACAAATGCAAGTACGTGCCGCAAGACACAATACTAATCGAATTAATTTTGAACGACGCGCATTTCGATATGATTGAACAATTGATTACAATTTACATCGTAGCATTGACTTTGGTAATATGAATAATGTATCCTTGGATTGCAAAACACTAAAATACAAAAAAGAACCATCAGGGTTGTGTTGAGTTAATGGCAAAGTAAAATTGACACCATTAAACACCCCTCCAGAACCTCTATTATCATTGCTATCAGGAACGACGACACAACCAAGACATATTCTAAACAATATTCGAAAATATAATACTCTCTTCTAAATGACTTCGTTTGGAGCAGATGTGTCATTAATGATCACTTTATGCCAACATTTAAAGTCCAAGGACAGATATATCATACTGCAGGTTCCTTATTACCAATTCCAGATGAACAACACAAATTTCTTCAAAAATATTTTGTAGGAAATAATGATCACGAAGTCGACACAAGATGTGCAATTACTTCGGGAATACACCGCGATATTGTTCAGCCTTTGCAAAATTTATTTCATCAAACTGCGATTGACCAAATGCCCTCCGACAGTCACAAAATAGTTAAAAGCTGATAAAACACCGGTTGGTGAGCAATCCAGACAATTCAATGCTCCAAAAATAAATGAAGTCGCCATTGTCATTGTTGGCGATTAATTCGAATCTAGAGACATCATTTTACAACATCAAAATTATCAATTGCAACGTGTATCTGAAACTCACAGATCTTATGACGCACTTCAATAACCAATATTGTTCTAGCAAAGAGAGGATGGATATCACTTCTAACTGAAAATGGTTAACCCTACAACCTGTAAATAGTTATTTCCTAATTATTACAGTTATTACAAAGAATTTATATTTTATTCTATCAATTATACAGGTGCAATAACAAACAAATAAATAAGCTGCATGAACTACTATGCATATAAATTAATGATTCGCGAAAATCAAGACAATCATTTTTTTAAATTTCGCCAATTATATCATCAGTACGTCATGTACGCTAAAATAGTAACATAGCGGTTATTGGTCATTCGGATAAATCAAAGACAATTGTAATTAGAAGAATACATTTATCTTGGAGATGCAAATAATAACGATGGCAATGTAAATAACTTTGGCCGAATTACAATTTTACCAGCAACTTACACTGGAAGTCCGAGAAACTTGCATGAATATGCGAAGGATGCAATGTCATACGTCCGCAATTATGGACGTCCCGATTTATTCATCACATTTACATGCAATCCGAATTGGACGAAAAGTAAAAATTGTTTATTGCCAGGACAATTTTCTATACTTATCGACATGACATCACTACACGAGTGTTTAAACAGAAATTGAAATCTTTGACTGATATTATTGTAAAACACAACGCTTTTGGCTCTGTTCGATGTTGGATGTACTCAATTGAATGGCAAAACCGAAGACGGCCACATGTTCATATTCTTTATGGTGCATGTATAAAATTCAGTAAAATGAAATCGACAAAACTAAATCTGCAGAAATACCCAACTCAACAAATGATACAAAACTTTTCCAAATTGTTATTCAAAATATGGTACATGGCCCATGTGGGGCATTAAACATTAATTCGCCATCTATAATCGATGATAAATGCTCTAAAAGATATCCCAGACAATTAATTTCTGAAACGATTACAGGCAACGATGGATATCCATTGTATCGCCGACGATCCTTTAAAGACAATGGAAGATCAATAACAATGCAAGTACTAAATACTAACGTTGCAATTGATAACTTTTGGATAGTACCATATTCCCCTTTATTCTCGAAAAAGAACAAAGCTCATATAAATGTTGAATATTGCAATTCTGTTAAATCAATAAAACACATTTGCAAATGTGTAAATAAAGGAAGCGATATGGCCGTTTTCGGAGTAGCCCTTGCAAATAGTTTAGATGAAATTAAGCAATATCAAATGGGAACATACAATAGCAGCAATGAAGCAGTATGGCGCATATTCACTTTTCAAATCCATGAGAGATATCTCACAGTAGTACATTTGGCCATTCATTTGGAAAATGGACTTCGAGTATATTTTGCCACAGAAAATGTTGCCGCACGAGCAGGACAGCCACCAGAAACAACATTAACTGCTTTTTTTGCTTTGTGTCGAAATGAATAATTTACTAAAACATTACTGTATTCCGAAGTTCTACGTACTACACTTGGAACACTTCCCGAAAAAAATTTGAACGTCGAAAAATAGAACGATGCGTTAGGTACAACATACAGAGTGCATCCAAACAATGTTGAATGTTATTATGTGCGTTTGCCTTTGATAAATGTTCGTGGTCCAACATCGTTTAAGCATTTGAGAACCGTAAATAATATATTGTGCGAATCATATCGCGAAGCATACCAACGTTTAGATTTACTTGGAAACGATGAACATTGGGATAACTCATTAGCAGATTCAACACTTACTGCTTCCACAAAACAAATTAGAACATTACTCTCAATAATACTTTCAAAATGCTTCCCATCAAATACCTTAGCATTGTGGACAAAGTATAAAAATGCGAAGACAAAGACAGTATTACGTCAAACTCGCAATACAAATACAAATCCAGGTTTACATTACACTGAGGACATGTATAACCAAACATTAATTCACATACAGGACGTTTGTTTAGTGATTGTAAATAAAATGTTGAGTCAATTAGGAATGCCATCATCAAATCGAGCAATTGCTGACTTATTTGATTGCGAAATATAACGTGAAAAGAATTACAACACTGATGCATTAAATATTTACTTCTGTTCAGCAAATCATACCAATCATGAATCAACAGCAAAAATACGTTTACAAAACCAGTATGCAATCAGTTAATGTAGACAATGGTGGATTATTTTTAATATTAAGATTCAATCTTCAAATAAGGTCTTTTTAATATATTCTTATTATTGTGGCAAGTTTATAGACCTTTTACTCACTTATAAAAATAATAAAAAAACTTTTTATTAATCCAAATTTTCGGTATTGTATACCATCTTCAGGGAGTTTATTTTATTTTTTTTTATATATAAAATAGAACGATCTTTTTATAAAACTGTTAGTTTTTAATAAAATATTTATAAAATAACTTTTTTACGTTACGAAAATTAAATTGCACGTTTATACTTCAAATGGAAAAAACAATTGAATTATATTTTGTAGATGCTCCCGAAAGTACGGGCAAAACCTTTTTAATTTCGTTAATTTTAACTTCCATACGAAAAGACAACTTTATTGCATTGGCAATTTCCCCCTCTGGAATTGTGTGATTTTATTAGATGGTAGAAGAACGGCACATTCCGCATTGAAGTTACCTTTAAATATGCAACTAACAGAAACACCAAATGCAAGTTTTCCACAACATATGGAATGGCAAAGTTACTTCAACAATGCAAAATTATTGTATGGGATGAGTGAACAATGGCTCACAAAAATCGTTGGAGGCTTTGTATCGAACATTGAAAGATTTACTCACCAACCGATAACCATTTTGGGTGCTGTTATATTATTAGCGGTTGATTTCAGACCAACATTACCAATTATCCCACGATCAACAACAGCAGATAAATTAAATGCATGTTTGAAAGCATCGTATGTGTGGCAACATTTTAAAAAATTAACACTTTCAGAAAACATGCGCGTGCGATTACAAAATGATTCATCAGTAATAATTCCACGTACTTATACCAGTTATACCATGCGATATACCATTGAGTTTAAACGCGTCCAATTTCCTGTACACCTTGCATTTGCTACTGACAACTCTACGTTGGATGCTCGCGAGTTGGAAAACCAACATCATTATTTATTTGCAAAAGACGGCAAAACAAAAAATATTGGCTATCAGAAGGCATTACAATAATATTACCGAAAATCATACCGAAAGTCATACCGAAAATTTAATTATAATTTTCTTTTCCTTGAAACTAAACGGGACAAGTAAATAACACCTACGTTTTCTTGGTAATCCAGCCAAACTTGATTGCAACCCAATTGCAATAAATACTTTGGCGAAAATCGGGTAAGATGAAAAGTTTTTAAAAAATTATCTTTGTAGGATTGTTTATCTATCATTTTAAGGAGGTACAAAGCAAAGATTTCGGGAAAATCAAGACGTTTTCCGGGAAAATTTTCAATTTTTTCCAAAAATATTTTTTGTTTTTTTTTCATTCAAAAATTAAAAATCTCCGGTCGGCATTTTGAAATACAATAATTGTAGAGGCTAACGGCTTCCAAAACTCTCACGGGCACGTGGGATGCCACTGCGCCATCCCCCCTCCACGCTTAGCCCTCCGAGAGGCTTTAGAATTGAACTTCGGGGGACGTAGGAGCCGGGATAAGCAAACTTGTCGCACAGCGTGCTACACGTAGGAGCGGACTGTATAGAATCTATTAATGACACCTACTCTAGTAGGTAGGTATAAAAAGTATTAAATATTAAATTTTGATTTTTTAAAAATAAACAAAATATATAAAAAACAAAATTTAATATTTAATATTTTTAAAAAAATCCCGACTATGACGTACCTACTTCGTTTGAAAAAAAAACAACAAACTCAATAAAAACATATTTTGTACTATACATGGCATGCTTGTATGTATATGTATAATAGTAGAGAAAACAAAAAAACTAATTTAAAAAACGAAATAGAAACCATCGACATTTCCATCGATCAGAAAAATCAAAAAAAAAATTACGATATGAAATACGTATTACGATTACGAAATTACATACTCTTACGATTAAAAACACATTCAACAACTTGTGTATGTTGCTTTATCATGAGTAACGAGTTTCTAGGAGCTGTTCATCACGTCGGCTATCAATGATCATGTCTTCTACTAAATGGGGCTATAATGACGTCTTGTTTTTAACATTGAACTGCCAGAGTCTCAGGTCACAGTCACGCAGGGATGCTCAATTCATTTGCTTTCCGAGACCTGCCTGCATACTGGCGAGCATGTAATATTCCTACGTTTGAATGCTACGTTCTGTTCAACAGAGACAGTCAGCGGGTTGCTGGAGTAGCAATTCCGTCAGAAGATCCATAAAATGAACATAGTGGATACAGATAATTTGCCGTACGAACTTCCACTTGTCATAGGTCGGCCTTACTTTCTCAAAACCAATATTGGCGTAACAGATGGACTGGCGAATGGAACTATGGGCTGTCTGAGGTATATCGAATACAGTCACCCTGACCAGGACAACGAGGACGATGAAAACGTGAACAGTAAAACATCTCAAACAACTCTGGGTGGATTTCGGTACAAATTCACAAGTTGGCAAGAAGGTCAGGCGGCTTAAAGCTGGATGGGCGCACAAAACGAATATCGACCGATGTTTGGTGCCCATTTCTAGAAAAAGCTTAACTGTTAATCGAAACAACAATCGAACAATTAATGTTAAGCGTAATCATTTTCCAGTGTCGAACCTGCATGTGCCACCACAGTTCGTACATCACAGGGTGGTACCTACAACGAGATAGTCAGTATTTTCTCTTACGATAAAACTCAACAACTTGTGTATATTGCTTTATCTCGATTAACGAGTCTTGAAGGACTGTTCAGCACGTCGACTTTCGATTATCATGTCTTCTACCATGGACATAAAAATGGGACCTGAATGGGTCTTCTTCAAAATGAGCTATCGCGCCTCACTACAAATCCGCTTAGTATAGCTCAGGTTGTAATGGTGAATTTTATACGAGATAATAATGGCGTCTGGTTTTTAACATTGAACTGCCAGAGTCTCAGATCATATCACCTCGAACCTAACTGATACAGTCACGCAGGGATGCTCAATTTTCTTGCTTTCCGAGATGAGGAGCATGTAACAGAATTCTATCTAATTCTATTACTAACCCTTCCTAAATTATTTACTTCCTAATAACATGACCTCGAAGATAGTATCTTCAACTATTCCTTATATAATAAAACCGTCATGTTTTAATTTTTTACATTTCTTCTTCATTGAAGGTAACATAATTCATTTCCATTAGAATATGTTACATGCCTCAGTTAAATGAACCCGAATATGTTCATGAACGTAATTTGATTACGTCGTTTATGAACATATTGAAATGTAAGTTTTTTTTTGTTTATACTTGTGCCTAGGTAAATGACCATGACCGAAGCAATATTTGAAAAATTGCATTTGGTGTTGTGTCAAATTTATCAAGAATGCACAAATTTTTTTTTGTACCCGCGCGGTAATTTGATTTTATAAATTGGTTGGGATTTTCAATTTAATTGCAAAAATTTTTTTTTTCCCCCTCTCAACCAACTTTTAATGAAAAATTAATAAAAATTACCGTGTGTGAAGTGTTTGAAAAAGCGGAACGGCAGTGAGTTTTTTTGGTTAGCCCAACGCGGTGTGACATAATTTTACAGTTTTTAGACAAACGTTTGGTCAATTTTTAACTTTGAATTTTTTTTTTCAATTAATTCATTTTTTTTTTTTTTGTTAAAGTTTTATAATTGTGCTTATATTTTTTTTTTTTGTATAAAATAGAAAATTTTGGTGGTGTTTATAGATTAATAAAAGTAGTGAATTAAATATTGACTGTGTTGTGATAATTTTCCTTTCGTTTTCATCTCATTGAGGATTTAATTTTTTTGGTTGGTCAGAGGGTGCCGACAAGCGGAATCAGCCAGAGGATAATTTGGCGTTAAAGGTGAGTATAATTATCTAAGTAAGTATAAGATAAAAGATTGATCTTACTATTAACTAACAAGAAATTGGTAACAGATTGTTCCTCCAACGGTCTTTTTAAGACAGGAACTGATACGGCCTAGGCTGTCCCTTTCCTCTCTGTTGGAACCGATCTGTTACCCCCTAATTTTACTAACCAAATCAAAGTGGCCGGGTTGTTCATCTTAATGAAGGCCAGGTAGGAGATGACTCACTAAGAGTTATAAAATATACACGCCCATAGTCGGCTAATCAGCACGATGGGTTGACAATCTTGTTCTATTTCACCCCACTTCTGGGTCCGAGACCAGCCCTAATCCTATTGTTTAGTTTTATTCTTTCTCGTGCTTCCCTCCAAATGGATAAGCTGTTCGCGGTTAACCAGACTGCCTTCTGAGCATCCTCATCCCCACGCCGTTCCCTCTACACCGACTGAGCTGCGGGAACAAATGTCGCGAGGGATGCCATACAGATGGTGGTAATTCTATGAAATGGGTTTACCTCTACTGCATGTAGAGGCTAACCTGTTTCAAGCATGTTAATATTACTAATTTTGAATGCTGCGTTCAGTTCAAGAGAGATGGTTAGTGGACTGCCGAAGTAGCAATATATAAAAATACAAGTAGAACTTATACAGTCACCTCGCATAAGGAACACATCGCCGTCAAACAACTGGTATGAGCGTAACAACACAACCCATTGATGTTAAATACACACCTGAACTTCAGCTTCTCAATGAGAATAAGCTGCTTTCTCTAGTTGTATTCACCTCGCCGAATAAATCTAAAAAAAAAAATTTAGAATAACGAGCCAGGACGAAATGTATGAATTTCAATACATTTCGTCCTTGCTCCATATTCTAAAAAAAAATTCAAAAATTTTCCAAGGAGACTATCATCTTTTGCCGATGATTATGAGCGGGGATTTCAATATTAATTTTGCTGTTCCTCAAGCTGAACCACTTATAAACTTAATGCGAGACGAATTCGATTTGCACATGAGCTCAGATCGAAATATATATCTACTACGAGATATGAGATGAGACAACCATTGTGCAGTTTTTCAATGAAAATTAGAAAAGTTAGAGTCGACAGTATATGTATCTTATTTTAGCTACCATAATCCAATTGCGTCGATTATATCGAAAGAGTAATAGACCAATTTAACGATAATAAACAAATGAAAAATTCTGGTTAGTAAAATTGCATTCCTTCATCCTTCAAAGTAGTACACACGCACTAACACACGTCATGTTTACACACCTCCTTGAGAGTACTACCCCTACCGAAAAATGTTCATCAAGCCTCAAACACAGTAACGCAAAAACTCTCACAATCATACGAATTACATAAATTTTTGATTTAGTATTGAAAAATCTTCAAATTTTATTTGATTGTATGTGACTGAATTTTTTGTAAGTCAAGCAATTGATGACAACATAAGTGAACTTCTCGATGAAATTCTGGTCCAAAGATATGTTGCCATTATTTTTCTCTCCGTGAGAAAGTTCAAATTATGTATTGGGCGTTCTACTGAACCAACTAATGAACTTGTTAATAAAAGTCATTAGTGGAGAGGCTATTATTACTTTTCTAACGGTAAAATCCAGTTGCACTCAGAGAAACCATTTAATTTTTTAACTTGTATAAACATGTTACTCTAGTAAAAATTTTAGAAATGATTAAACACACAATTTTAATTTACTTTTGGCAATTCTTTAGTTTAATTATGGGATGTTATTTTAATAACATAAGAAATTAATAGTAATTCAATATGTGTACCTGAACTAAAAGTGACTTACAAAGTGAAGACGTGTTTTATTTTATAGATAAAACATAAAGCTGTGTTACTATTAATCACAAATCATAAAGAACCATTCAAAATGCACCTTAATAGATTATAGCACACTACTTACATGAATTTCCGTAAGAACGACCTTATTACTATCTCGATGACTTCTTTACAAAAATCGTCGATGAATTCATCGATGCGTTATATAGCAAACTACTTATGAACATCCTTCATTAGATCATGTAAAACTTCATTAAATATATAAATGATTTTAGTCCCGGGCACAGAATAAAGTTCATTTGAGACATCATTGAATGAGTCATGGTGAACTCATCGATGAGTTCATCGATTCCCTCCCAGTAGGGACTGGACTCACTCTTTTTTCTTTTTTTTTGTATGTAGCTGTAATCCCTACTGAAAGGGAATCGATGAACTCATCGATGAGTTCACCATGATTCATTCATTGAAGTCTCAAGTGAACTTTATTCTGTGCCCGGGACTAAAATCATTTATATATTTAATGAAGTTTTACATGATCTAATGAAGGATGTTCATAAGTAGTTTGCTATATAACGCATCGATGAATTCATCGACGATTTTTGTAAAGAAGTCATTGAGATAGTAATAAGGTCGTTCTTACGGAAATTCATGTAAGTAGTGTGCTATAATCTATTAAGGTGCATTTTGAATGGTTCTTTATGATTTGTGATTAATAGTAACACAGCTTTATGTTTTAACTATAAAATAAAACACGTCTTCACTTTGTAAGTCACTTTTAGTTCAGGTACACATATTGAATTACTATTAATTTCTTATGTTATTAAAATAACATCCCATAATTAAACTAAAGAATTGCCAAAAGTAAATTAAAATTGTGTGTTTAATCATTTCTAAAAATTTTACTAGAGTAACATGTTTATACAAGTTAAAAAATTAAATGGTTTCTCTGAGTGCAACTGGATTTTACCGTTAGAAAAGTAATAATAGCCTCTCCACTAATGACTTTTATTAACAAGTTCATTAGTTGGTTCAGTAGAACGCCCAATACATAATTTGAACTTTCTCACGGAGAGAAAAATAATGGCAACATATCTTTGGACCAGAATTTCATCGAGAAGTTCACTTATGTTGTCATCAATTGCTTGACTTACAAAAAATTCAGTCACATACAATCAAATAAAATTTGAAGATTTTTCAATACTAAATCAAAAATTTATGTAATTCGTATGATTGTGAGAGTTTTTGCGTTACTGTGTTTGAGGCTTGATGAACATTTTCCGGTAGGGATACGAGCTGCTCAAACACAGTAACGCAAAAATTCTCACAAACATACGAATTACATGGTTTTTTGATTTAGTATTGAAAAATATTTAAAACTTAATTTGATTGTATGTGTCCGAATTTTATGTAAGTCAAGCAATTGCGGACAACATAAATAAACTTCTCGATGAAATACTGGTCAAAAGGTATGTTGCGATTATTTTTCTCTTCATGAGAAATTAAAATTATGTATTGGGCGTTCTACTGAATAAACTAATGAACTTGTCCATAAAAGTCATTAGTGGAGAGACTATTATTACTTTTCTAACGATAAATCCAGTTGCAATCAGAGACCATTTAATTTTTTTTACTTGTATTAACATGTTACTATCTAGTAAAAATTGTAGAAGTGATTAAACACATAATTTTAACCTTTATGTTTACAACCAGCATACCCGGGTATGTCCATAATTCCATACATTTAGTATTGAATGATAAATTTCATTTTAAATTGATAAATACATTTTGGCAAAATGTAATCTAAAACAAATAATTGTTATAAACAAATAATAATTACTAAAGATTTCAAGCTGATAAGTCACCTAAATCCATAAAATTTTGGGTAATAAAACACGAAAACTTACCCGGGTAAGCGGTTGTAAACATAAGGGTTAATTTACTTTTGGCACTTCTTTAGTTTAATTATGGGATGTTATTTTAATAATACAAGAAAATTAAACTAATTCAATATGTGTACCTGAACTAAAAATGACTTACAACAGTGAAGACGTGTTTTATTTTATAGTTAAAACATAAAATATTAATCACAAATTATCTACAACCATTCAAAATCCCCTTATTAGAGATTATAGTACACTACTTACATGCATTTCCCTAAGAACTATATAGAATATATTATAGAAAATTCATTTTTCAGCAATTTTGGTAAGATAAAACTTAATTAACGATCAAAATTAAGCAAATGAAATCAAAAAATTGTAGCAAAAAAGTTTTATCGTGAGTTTACAACCAACCCGAAATGGCTGAACTACCTAAAATGAATGCAATAATTGTAAAGGCATCTTTAACAAAATAATATACAAAACAACTACAAAAAATATATCATCCAAGGGTATGGATCATTTGTAGGATCTCAATTACATCCCACAAACCGAATTTGATCGTAACTGGTTAAAAAAATCACAATTACATTCAGCATGTCCATATTTCAGAACCAACGTTTTGTATTATTATTAGCTGGTGTTATCTATTATATTAATACGCTTAATTTTTTCAAACTCCACCCTAAAATGACCTCTAAACATGATCCGATCCGTTTAAATTTTTCAGGGTAGGTCGACATAAATATTGCGGTGTGCCTAGGCTAGAAAAATCGGAAAAATTCCACCGGGAAGTATCTGAAACGGGTACCTCAGGTGTTTTCAGCAAAATTTTGTCACGACGCCAGAATGCCATGACAAAATATTGTAACGGAATTCTATTTAATTCCGTTATTAACCTATCCCAAATATAAAATTATTTTCTTATCGGCATGACTTTGGAGATAACATCTCCAACTATATCTAATTCATGTATTAGTCATGCTACCTCTTCGCATTTTCTTTTACATTTATTTACCAGAAGGCCATTTCAATAATTCATGATAGAATTTTTGTTAATAAACTTCAGTTGAGTATAAGCGTAAATAGGTTTATGCAATTTCATGCCTTTATTTTTCAAGTACACGATGAATGCAAGTTGTTGGTTTATATTTAGCACAGACAAATTTACGAATATGTCAACCTATGTAGAAATTAAAACCATTTGTATTTGTTGTTGTACGAACTTCCGCAAGTAATAAATACAAGTCGGAAATCTACAACAAGCGGTTTCTATAATTTTTTTTCTGGTGTGTCATCAAAAATATGTAAGTCGATTGAGAGAGCACTTTTAATCACTGTGTGAAAAATGCTAATCCCCCCTCTCAACAAAAAATGAATTTTTTCGAGGAAGATAACCGCGTGTTTTGGGAGGGCAGTCAGTTTTTGAATAGACCAACGGGTGGTCGATTTAGTTTTCTGGAGTGAGTTTTTTAGCGCGGTGGCGAGCATTAACTTGTTTTAGTGGTGACAAGTTTTTAAAGTTTTTTTTTTAGTGTAATTTGCCTAGTTAATACTTAAATTAGTGTGTAAGTGTATTTTTTTTTGTTTTTTTTTTTGTGTATAAGCAAAGCATCAATAGGTTTAAATAAAGTTAAAATTGTGCAAAGACAAAACTTGTGGGTTCAGTGTTATTTTTTATGTGTTGTTGTGTATCAGAGTGTGCGGCCGGGAGAAAATTTTTTTTTCTCTTTAAAGGTGAGTATATATATATATATATATATATATATATATATATATATATATATATATATATATATATCTAAGTATACTAGGATAGAGTGTAAATTTGGTCTACTAACAACTCACCAAAACCAGTGACAGATTGTTCCTCTAATGGTCTTTTTAAAACAGGAACTGATACGGCCTAGGCTGTTGCTTTCCTCTCTGTTGGAGCCGATCTGTCACGCCTATATTACTAACAAAGGCAAAGTGGCCAAGTTATTTATCATAACGAAGGCCAGGTAGAAGATGACTCACTAAGAGTCATAAAATATACACGCCCATAGTCGGCTCATCAGCGCGATGGGTTGACAATCTTTGTGTTTTTTTTTTGTTCTATTCCACCCCACTTCTGGGTCCGAGACCAGCCCTAATCCTATTGTTTAGTTTTATTCTTTCTCGTGCTTCCCTCCAAATTGATAAGCTGTTCGCGGTTAACCAGACTGCTATCTGGGCATCCTCATCCACACGCCGTTCCCTCTACACCGACTGAGCTGCGGGAACAAATGCCGCGAGGGATGCCATACAGATAGTGGTAATTCTATGAAATGGGTTTACCTCTAACACATGTAGAGGCTAACCTGTTTCAAGTGGCGCCCAAACGGGCCTAAAAACATCATAGGTCTAATTTATTTATATGTAGGCACCACTGTTTTAAGTGGCGCCCAGATCGGGGCCAGAATTTGGCCCAGGTATCTTGGTAGAATCTACCACCAATATATCCTATTTAAAAGTTAATTGAGGTTTCGCTCACATTTTCTGATTTAAACTATATTGGCATTATTGTTAAGATAGTGCCTGACATTCTTAAAGATATTAATACAACCAGTGCATATGGTCGTGTACAAGGTTCAATTAGTGACTAGGGTAAAAAAAAAATTCTCTTTGGTACGAGTATGGCTGCGGTACTGCCTTATTGGTAGTCCTGACCAGATACAATGTTGGGTCATACACGTATTGATAAGAATTAATAATTTTTGAGCTGCAATACTGGATCTTCGAATGATTGGTTTATCTGTGGCAAGTCCCAACCCGCACTCCGGGGGAAAAACAAACAGTCGTGGTAGTATTTGGAATTCAAGAATACATCCGTCACAATGTTAAACTGGTACTAGTACTGGTATCTACTTTCTCAATAAGTTGTACGGTTTTCGGTACCGTGTACAACCAACAAGTTTACAATACTGAATAGGCAAGGGTGAATGATGTGATACCTGGAGTAATGGGCATATTCCTTTCCTGGCCGGTAGAATATCGGGGGTATAAAGGACTGCGCATTCCCAGATTAATTTGAAACGTCATTCCATACCCCGATTCAGGTTGTAAGGTTGCCCTTCCATTCTACCCCGGTTTTGTTATCCAGCTTGTAGTAAGAAATTACTCCAAGTAAGGATAAATTTGTTAATTTCGGATAAAATATGGATTTCCAGTAATACAATGTATATTTAGGTTTTTGCGTTTTTCTACCTCAGCATTTTAAATTTAATTTTTCATCCCTAGGGATGGGGTCGCCAGTCTTCTCGTTTATATAATAGCTACGTCCAGGGTATGGCCCACATAGCTGTTCAAACCTAGGTTTTATTAGTGGACGAATATAAGACGCCAGGATTGGACATAAGCTAAGTGAAGTCATGCTACATTGTGGAAATCCTTAATGATAACCGGCGTGTTATTACTCCCAATTGATAAACAAATAGCAACTGTCTTTCGAGGGCCTTAATTGAAAGGACTCGCTAACGACATTTGACTGATATGATGAAGTGTTTGTCGATCACACGGTTGAGCTCCTCTAAAGGTTAGAATATGACTGCCAATTGTGGTAAAGTCGGCAAAAACAGTGTCATGATCTTTTGGGTACAATAATGAATTTTTGTTTACTGATTTACAATGGCAGTGAGGATCGCGCAATAGACGTTAAGACGCCCATTGCAATAAATTGTGATGAGTAAATGAGTTCATCAAAATTTCAATTTCAATTTTTCCTTTCCTTTCTTTGTTTGACCCAGGAAGTGCGGGTTATTTTTGTCTTCTCATCGCGTGAAATGAGAAGGGCTGTGGGTGTGTATATTTTGTTTGTTTTTATATTATATTTCAAGTAGCTAGTTTTTTTTTGCGTTTCTTTTATTAGTTAGATATATTTTTTGTTTTTTTAAAATGGAATTCAACCTAGACAAGTTGAATGACGTTGAACTCTTGGTCGAGTTTGAAGTACGGCGATTAGCTGATAAATCTGATCGGCGAATCACCCAAACGCTGAAAGAGGCGTTGGTAAGAAAGTTAGAGGAAGAACGAGATGATTCATTTCTTATGCCAAAAGAAGCACATGAAGCTGCGCGTAAACAGCCACAACGAGAAATAGAATTATGTACAAAAAAACTGGTACAAGTGCGGCAAATGGTGTTGGAGAAGTTAGAAGATAAGACCCCCAGCGAGGATTGGTTACCAGAGGCTCGTGCCAAGTTAGCACATATCCAAGGACGCGCCAACAGGGTAAGCCGGTTGCCAAAGTTTTACGCCATGTCTGCCATATTGAGAACGGCTGTAGAAGCTTGTGGGGTACTAGCAGCAGCATTAAAGCGCGGGGAAATATCGGTTGAACAGGCACTAAAGACACTGCCAAAGATAAGCATTGAGATGCCTGATACTGCAAAAGTGCGGGCAGTAGAAGTTTCAACAAATCCCCAAAACGAGCCAGGGACAAGTGGGGGAAATAAAAAAGAGCCTCCGTTGATCTTAGAGGACGTAGGAGAAGACTCATTGGAAGATTTAGATTTGGAGCTGAGTAAGATGAATCTTAGTTATCAAGATGAAACTCCACTCGACGAGGGTACTATGTCCAAGCTATCACACAACTCTACTAGAGTAGAACATCAAGTCATGGCTTGGAGTAGTTCAAAGCTACGGCAGGAAAAAAGATCTAGAGAGTAAGGGCTTAGCAGTGACCTGACAGTCCAACGGTTCCTTACCCGAGTAGAATGGCACGCAGACAGGTCAGGCATACCTTACGACCAACTGGTAAGGGTATTAGTTCTTTGTCTAGAGGATGAAGCTTTTGAATGGTTCTGGAGCAAAGTAGATCGTAATCCAGGAGCTTCATGGGAACAGGTGAGGCAAGCAATGATAATCCGTTTCTCACCAAGTACCACGGACGATGATGTTTGTCGTCTGCTGAATAATAGGAAACAGAGATACCCACAAGAAACGGTGCAGGAGTTCTATCAGGCCATACAAAAGATTGCTCTACGATCAAATAAAACAGTATCCGATAGTACAATCTATACAGTCCTAAGAAGGAATATTAGGCCTGGATTACAATTTGCATTGCACGACGAGAAAAATTTCCCAAACCTTCCGGCATATATTCGGCGGTGCAGCGCACTAGAAGCAATGTGGCGAAGATTCGGCCATAACCCGGAAGCAGGACTAACTCTGCAGAACTCGGTTCATTCGGAGGTGTATAGACCACCCCCTAGACGACAAGTTGCATTCGATCCAAGAGCGCCTAGAGTGCATGCATTGTCGTACACAGATTCAACAGGGTTAGACTTAGATGGAGACGGAGATTCATGTCAAGACCCAGTTGAATCAGATTATTACGAACCCCAAGTTTCAGCCATTTCAAGTAAACTGCAAACTCATACACTACAACCGCGAACAATGGCGTCCCATAATACACGGCAAAGTTTCAGAAAGTGTTGGAATTGTGGCGACGGTTTACATAATTTTATGGACTGTAGGAGGCCCATTACGTCAGTTTTTTGTTTTGGTTGCGGGTTAAAAGGCACCTACAAACTGGATTGCAGAACGTGCAATTCAGCGGGAAACTGGAGAACCGAGATGAGGAGCGCTCGGGAACCTCATCTTGGTCACGAAACAGAATACGGGGACGGAAGAAGCAGCATCCAATACAGATCCGGAGCTATACCGGCTGTGGCGGAAATAAAACCAACAAGTATTACATCCACCCAGTCAGTTTCAAACGGATAACAGGTGTGAAATTCGGAGGGTGGGATATCTTCGCATGCGCCGAACTTGGCGCAGGCAAATCGTTTCGTCAGTTATCCAACCAGGGTCAGATCATCGGCCATATGTGAAATTGAAAATAAAAGGGGAACCAGTTTCCGGACTGCTTGATTCTGGAGCTAACATTAAGTTATATTTATATACCAGTTTGCTTTAAAAATCAAACACACACAATTAGGTTGTATATTGCACCAACTTTGTCACAACCGTTGTATCTGGGAACTGATTTTTGGAAGAAATTCGGGTTGCAAATTTTTGTTTCAGAGTTATCTTATCCGAACGGTTCGTCAAAAATGGATATTAATGAACAGCACATACTAACTAGCGAACAACAAAAAAGATTAGACTATGTGAAAAACAAATTTCCCTCATCGATTCAGCTTGGTCTGGGTAAAACACATCTTGTCGAACACGATATAGATACTAGTGGCGCAAAACCCATCAAGCAGAGGTATTATGCCATATCACCCGCAGTTCAAAAGGATATGAATCAAGAAATTGAACGTATGCTAGGATTGGGGGTGATCGAAGAATCATCCAGTCCTTGGAGTTCCCCAATGGCAGTAGTGCGGAAGGGTAATGGCAAGATCCGTTTATGCCTGACGATCAAAGATGCCTACCCATTACCTATTATAGATGGACTACTCAGCAGATTGGAAAATACCAAATACATCTCCAGTCTAGATCTTAAGGATGCCTTTTGGCAGATACCACTCACCCAATCTGCACGAGCTAAAACCACATTTACTGTGGCTGGTAGACCATTGTATCAATTTACACCGTGATGCCTTTTGGACTATGCAATGCTGCACAAACCATGTGTCGTCTTATGCATAAGGTGATCCCGCATGAATTGCATGATCGGGTCTTTGTGTATTTAGATGACCTGTTAATTACTTCATCCACTTTGGACGAACATATGGAATTATTAGAAGTGGTAGCAAATCACCTAGCAGCTGCAAATCTCACCATCAATGTAGAAAAGTCTAAATTTCTCTTAAAGCAATTAAAGTATCTGGGGCACATAGTAGGAGATGGAAAAATCAAAGTAGACCCAGAAAAGGTGAAAGCAATAGAAGAATACCGAACCCCGAAAACCATAAAGCATGTTAGACAATTTTTAGGGATGAGCGGGTGGTACCGCAAATTTATCCCAAACTATTCATCAATTGCGTCCCCAATCACAGATTTGCTGAAATCCAAAGGTGGATTTAAATGGAATGAGGAAGCAGAGCTTGCTTTCAGGCAATTAAAAGCATGTTTAACTTCAGCCCCAGTGTTGTTACATCCAGATCACACCCGTAAATTCTACGTTCAGGTGGATGCTTCTAAAACCGGTGTAGGGGAAGTGTTGTTCCAAAGAAATGACAGGGAAGAAGAACATCCAATCGCTTATTTTTCACATAAGTTGAATGGGGCTCAGAAGAACTACAGTGTCACAGAACTGGAGTGTCTAGCTGCTGTCCTCAGTGTAAAAAAGTTCCGAGCCTACGTAGAGGGCTATGAGTTTGTCATCATTACAGATCACGCTAGTCTACAATAGTTAATGAACCAAACTGGTCTGTCAGGACGGTTAGCAAGGTGGAGTTTGAAACTTCAAGGTTATAACTTCAAAATTGAATATAGGAAGGGAACACAGAATGTAGTACCAGATACTCTGTCCCGAGTATACTCAAACGAGGTAGCGACCCTGGATCTAGTTCAATCGGCAGTGGACCTACTGTCACCAGCCTGTCTCAGAGCCCAGAATATCAAAAACTAATTCAGACTGTAACGAATATGAAGTCGATACCAGATAACATCAAGGTCACGGATGGCAAGGTGCTGCTTCATCAACCAGTAAGTGATTTGGACCTCAAAACTGATATCCCTAGTTGGAAACTATGGATTCCTAACAGTTTAGTCCTCAAGGTGCTGGCACAGGCCCACGAACCACCCACAGCAGCACATATGGGTGGGTACAGGGAAAATGTTAGAGTTACTACGTCGAAATTTTTACTGGCCATCTTTGGTTAAAGACACCAAAGAATATGTACAGAAATGTGAAATGTGTAAATTAACCAAAGCCACCAATACCATTTTGAAACCAAAAATGGGAGAGTATAGAGAATATGACAGGCCATTTCAAAAATTGTATATGGACTTTTTAGGCCCTTATCCCAGATCGAAGAACGGGAATACCTACATTTTCGTCATACTAGACCATTACTCAAGATTTGTGCTTATTAAGCCATTACGTGATGCTACCGCCAGCAAGATAGTGGCATATTTAGAAAATGATATTTTTCCGGTATACTCGGTACCCGAAATAGTGCACACCGATAATGGTAAGCAGTTCAAGTCACACCATTTTGAAGATTGTTTGGCCAAGCTGGGAGTTAAACACATGTTTACTCCAGTGTATTCCCCACAAGCAAATGCGTCAGAACGTGTGAATAGGTCTATCCTGGCAGCAATCCGTGCATATGTTAAAGTAGATCAGCGGACCTGGGATGAACATCTGAGTCAGATAGGCAATGCTTTACGTAATACGTCACACTCCTCCACGGAATATGCACCTTCATTCCTGGTTTTTGGACAGCATACGATTAACCATGGTTCCCAGTATGAGCTATTATGATTATTGGGAGACCAGACCTTGGCTACCTTCACGGTATGCGCCAAGGATGATCGTCTCGCATTGGCTAGGGAGATTGTTCAGGTGCATTTGCAACAAGCACATGCAAAAACAGCACAGCGGTACAACTTACGGTCGTTGAACCGTGCGCTGAAAGCAGGGCAAGAGGTGTATGTCCGCAATTTTGCACAGAGTAACGCTGCGAAGTATTATTCAGCGAAGCTGGACAAGAAATTTCTACCAGCCACTGTCCATCGGACTGTGGGAAATGTAACTTATGAACTGGTGGATAGTAAGGGAAAATCGCTGGGGGTATATCACGCTAAAGATATCAGGAGCAAACCATTAGGGCTAATGAATTAGTCATGAAGGCACATATTTCAACAACATTTAATACTAACAAGGGAACCGGTCTATTTCAGACATGACTGAGTTGCCGAACGTAACAGACCAGCAGACGGAAGGGATCCAAGAAGCGGAAGAATTAATTAAGATACCGAAAAAGAGGGTTATCACTCTTACAAAATACCTAGCCAGAGGGACAGTGGTAACGCTGCCTCCCCGTGAAGCTGAGGGTAGTCTGAAACGAAAGAAGGGGGGACGATCATGAGTAGAATCACACCCGCAAACACGCATGACGCGAACCAACCTGTGATTGCACCATCTACGCATGCATGCTTAGCTGATGCAATTACAGATTGAAGGCTGGTATTCCGAGCGGGTACATAATACCAGAATTAGTTAAGTTAGCTAGGTTATTAGGAACGTATAATATTAAGTTTAGGTAGAGGATGAGGTTAGCTCAACCCCAATCAGATTATTTACTAAAGTGGGATTGAGGTAGCGCCATCAACAATAATGGATAGAGGTAGGTTAAGTTAAGCGATTATAAAATATTCGAGTTAAAAATGTTATAGATAGAGGTTTCTAACTTAAAATGAATATTCAAATTAAATTAGTCTAAGGCAATAAGGTTAGTACAAAAATGTTAAAGATAATGTGGTGCAGAGTAGCACAGGATAAAGGGGTACAATACCAGCAGAAACAAAGAAATGATTTTTCGATGATCGACACGAGTGGGAACAGTTTCGTTCACTACATTTTGCAGGAAGCCGAAGCCGTTTAACACCATCAGCGCTTGTCTCCGCAGTACTGCCATTTGGTTGTCCTAAAATCTCCATCTGGCATAAAGGAAATAACATATACAATCGGACCTTTGTGTAAATTATCAAAATCATTAATACCATGCCTAATTGTCATTGGATCAGGCCTGAGATGAACCAGCTTGTTAATCTGGTGCTTGATTGTATAGTATAGAAAAATCTATATAACAATTACGTTGAACTACACATTCAATAAATTAGACCAAACTCATAAGTAAGCAAATGATATCATACGTATTAGTCAAGTAGCAAAGGAACATCATAAATCGCTATTCATAAAGATGATCCAATATTGCGAGGACGTTGTGACAGAAAAAAATGGAAGCCGCGGACATCACAATTCAAAATACAATTAAATCAAGAGGTACACATGGATGTAGCCACTCAATTAAAAACTTGGATAATAATTGGAGACCAGAACGACTACAGCGCTGAAAGGAATGAACATACATGTTGGTTACCGCTCGCAACAAACTTGATAAGATCTGCGGTTTTACCAGCGGATATTACATCATTACTTAAGCTGGATCACCGCTCGTTAAACTGTGGAATGACAATTAAACTGCAAAATGAAACGGGGAGTGCCATGACTAGAACGCTATAAAAATAACTCTTGAAAAACGTGAGTTTCAAGATCACGGCTTATAAACGAATTAGATATTCTTTTTGCATCATATATGAGACTCACCCAACGATAATTGTTCGTGGGCTTACCAAACAAGCGGTGACGAGAAGCCAAACAGACATGGACCATTGAAAAGTAGGGCTGGATATGCTAAGGATCAATGAAGCCGGAATTAAGGAAGCAGTATTTCTCATCTAGTACACGCGATTACCAAGGAAGGAAGCAGCAGATTGGTAGTAACAAAAATGTAGACGTTTCTGTTCTTAACTCAGTGTTCGGCATAATCAATCAAGGCAGCCTTCAGGACCATTCCAATACCACACTATGAGGCACATTATCTTTAACCATTTTTGTTTATTTTGTTAAGTTTTTATAAATTTTACTAGATAGGTTAATTAGAATTACCGTCAAACTTTTTATAAATACAATAGTTTTATGTTACAATTGCAGTAGAGGTTCTCCTCAAAATTTTTAGATTGGCTAAAACAACTAGCTTACACAAATAATTACCTAAATTCATATATATATATATATATATATATATATATATATATATATATATATATATATATATATATATATATATATATATATATATATATATATATATATATATATATATATATAAATTAAATTCATTTGGCTGTTAAAAAAAAAAAAAAAAAAAACATTTTGACTTAGTCTAAGTTATCTAATTATTTATTTAAGTACTTTTATTTTTTTTTATTAGAATAATTAGGTTTATTGCCCGGCTTTGAGACTTTCTCAGGGTGTGGGGCGTCCGCCACGTTGGGCTATCTAAAGACTGATTCCTTAAACCTCGTCCTTTCTAAATAGAGCATGAGATCTCTTTTCATCTCAGGGATTGGGTTTTCCCCAGGCTGTAACGGAATTCTATTTAATTCCGTTATTAACCTATCCCAAATATAAAATTATTTTCTTATCGGCATGACTTTGGAGATAACATCTCCAACTATATCTAATTCATGTATTAGTCATGCTACCTCTTCGCATTTTCTTTTCATGATTCATGATAGAATTTTTGTTAATAAACTTCAGTTGAGTAAGCGTAAATAGGTTTATGCAATTTCATGCCTTTATTTTTCAAGTACACGATGAATGCAAGTTGTTGGTTTATATTTAGCACAGACAAATTTACGAATATGTCAACCTATGTAGAAATTAAAACCATTTGTATTTGTTGTTGTACGAACTTCCGCAAGTAATAAATACAAGTCGGAAATCTACAACAAGCGGTTTCTATAATTTTTTTTCTGGTGTGTCATCAAAAATATGTAAGTCGATTGAGAGAGCACTTTTAATCACTGTGTGAAAAATGCTAATCCCCCCTCTCAACAAAAAATGAATTTTTTCGAGGAAGATAACCGCGTGTTTTGGGAGGGCAGTCAATTTTTGAATAGACCAACGGGTGGTCGATTTAGTTTTCAGGAGTGAGTTTTTTAGCGCGGTGGCGAGCATTAACTTGTTTTAGTGGTGACAAGTTTTTAAAGTTTTTTTTTAGTGTAATTTGCCTAGTTAATACTTAAATTAGTGTGTTAGTGTATTTTTTTGTTTTTTTTGTGTATAAGCATCAATAGGTTTAAATAAAGTTAAAATTATGCAAAGACAAAACTTGTGGGTTCAGTGTTATTTTTATGTGTTGTTGTGTATCAGAGTGTGCGGCCGGGAAATTTTTTTTTCTCTTTAAAGGTGAGTATATATATGTAAGTATACTAGGATAGAGTGTAAATTTGGTCTACTAACAACTCACCAAAACCAGTGACAGATTGTTCCTCTAACGGTCTTTTTAAGACAGGAACTGATACGGCCTAGCCTGTTCCTTTCCTCTCTGTTGGAGCCGATCTGTCACGCTTATATTACTAACAAAGGCAAAGTGGCCAAGTTATTTATCATAACGAAGGCCAGGTAGAACATGACTCACTAAGAGTCATAAAATATACACGCCCATAGTCGGCTCATCAGCGCGATGGGTTGACAATCTTTGTGTTTCTTTTTGTTCTATTCCACCCCACTTCTGGGTCCGAGACCACCCCTAATCCTACTGTTTAGTTTTATTCTTTCTCTTGCTTCCCTCCAAATTGATAAGCTGGTCGCGGTGTAACGGAATTCTATTTAATTCCGTTACTAACCTATCCCAAACAAAAAAACTAATAATTTTCTTATCTGCATGACCTTGGAGATAATTCTCTAACTATATCTAACTTATGTACCAGTCATGCTACGTTTTCACATTTTCTTTTTACGTTTATTTACTACAAGGCCATTTAATTAATTCATGTTAGAATTTTTTTTTAATGAGTTTCTGTGGGGTAAGCGTAAAAAGTTTATGCAATTCGACATCTTTACATTTTTCAAGTACACGATAAATGCAAGTGGTTTATTTATGTATAGCGTTGACATATTTACGAATACGTCAACCTATGTGAAAATCAAAACCATCTGTATTTGTTGTTGTACAAACTTCCGCTAGTAGCAAATACGAGCCGGAAATTCACAACATGCGCGGTTTCTAAAAGTTTTCTGGATTGTCATCAAAAATAAAATGTAAGTTGATTGAGAGAACAATTTTAATCACTGGGTTAAAATGTAAATTCTCTCTCTCAACAAGTAATTAAGTTTTGGAATAAATACCGCGAAATTTTCTTGGTTCGGGGCAGTCAGTTAATTATCCGTGTAGTAGCTCAGCTCGGCGGATAATTAAGCTAAATATATAGTTTTTTTTTTTTGGTTTTTTGTTTTTGGTTTGTGTTTTGAATAAAAGTTTTTTTTGTGTTAATTAAAATATTGTGTGTTAGTTTTTCGGGGTTCTTGTGAAGAACAAAGCGGTAAATTGGTAAGTATACAGGGCTCACCATACTAATTCTTACGGCCCAGGTAACACGGTGTTCTTTTGGCTGTCTCTCGGGACGGGAATGTTGTGACATAGGCACTCTTTCCCCTTCTGCCAAAACCGCCGTGGTACCCAAGAAAAAAATTACTTACTAACTTCTGTTGTGGGCCAGAGGCCAATATATTTTTGTTTCCATATTAATCGAACTAATATGGTGGTGTAAACACCATAATATACAACCTCGGTCGACTCGATCCACATAACGGGTCAACGACACTGCCACTATGTAGGGGTCCGTTACCCCACTCAACTGTTCCCTCTTTTCTTCTGCGGCTAGCAAGGCCGCTATCCATGCACTCCAATACCCACGCCATTTTCCTCTAAAAGACTGAGCTGCGGGAATAAATGCCGCAAGGAGTGCGAACATGGGTAGTGGCAAATTCTGTGAAACCGGGCTGGCCTCCATAGGTAAGAGGCTAACCTTTTTCAAGTGGCGCCCAAACGGGACAAAACAACTGTTCCAAAATTTATTAAAATTATTTATGTAGGCACCACTTTTTCAAGTGGCGCCCAAACAGGGACATGACATCTGTTCCACAATTTATTAAAATTATTTATGTAGGCACCACTTTTTCAAGTGGCGCCCAAAAGGGACAAAACAACTGTTCCAAAATTTATTAAAATTATTTATGTAGGCACCACTTTTTCAAGTGGCGCCCAAACCAGGGGGCACAACATCTGTTCCCTGTCTTTAACGATTTATTTAAATGATTTATTTATAAGTTTTTGTCAATACAGATATGAGATTCTGACCGGTATGAGTATGGCAGCGGTCATGCTCTAGAGGCATGCCTGACCAGATTCAGTGGTGGGCCATAAGCATACCGGGGTGAATCTTAAACTTTTAAGTTGCATTGCTGGATTTTCGAATTCTTGGTTTATCTGTGGCATGTCCCAACCCACACTCTGGGGGATAAACCAACATTCGTGATAGCATTTGGAATTTAAAATTTATGTATTTAGGATTGTCATAAACTGGTACACAACATCTGTTTCCAATGTAAATAAATTGTTGGTATATAGGCATCACTGTTTCATATGGCGTTTAAATGCGTGCATTTAATGAACCACTGTCTCAAATGTTGTCGATACGTTAAAGAAAGAAAAAATTTTCGGTAGTAGCAACACCAATCATTTCTCAAGAATTAATTATCGAGTTGTACGGTTTTCGGTACCTGGTACAACTAACAATCTTTCAATTCTGTACAGGCAAGGGTGAATGGTGTGATCCCTGGAGCAATGTGCATATCTCTTTCTCGGCCGGGGAAGATACCGGGGGTATAAAGGGCTGCACATTCCCAGTTAAATTTGAAACATCATTCCATATCCCGGTCAGATGGTAAAGATTGCCCCCTCAATTTTTCCTCAGTTTTAATAACCCAGCTGGTAGTAAGAAGTTACGCCAAGTGAGGATAAATTTGGCTAAAAAGTAGATTTCCACCCACAACGTTAGTTAGGTTTCGCTGTATTTCACCTCGTTAATTCAATTTTAAATTTGCATCCTTAGGGATGGGTTCGCCAGTCCTCCTTTTTAGATTAAGTACGTCCAGGGCATAGCACTTGTAGCTGTTCAATCTTGTGTTCTGATTGTGGACGGTTATATGACCCCAAGTTTTGGACATAAGTTACAAGTAGGTTATGGGACACGTTGTGGAAATCTTAGCGATAGCCGGCGAGTTATCGTTCCTTCTTGATAAAACAATAATCCGGCCGCGAGAGCTGAGCATTTGGCCTCGTAGATATCGGATTATTGCGTGCCAGTTCTGACTTATCACTCACACGATCCATTGTCTCCAAATGTAGGATAGGAATCTGGATTGTGGAACGAGGGTAAGCCTGACGACATGATCAAGCAGGTACTTTAATCAGTTTCGTTAGTCTAACCAACATGGCAGCGAGGATCACTCGTAAGTAGTTGGGACGCCCACTGCATAATTGAAGGTAGATTAGCAAGCTGATCAAAATTATAAATCTGTTCCTTTTCCTTTTCCTTGTTTGACCCAATAATAGTGGTATTCTTATTGTCGACCCATGGTGGGGGTCGGAATAAACCGTGGTTGTATATATTTTGAATTATTTTTTTCATAAGACGTTAGGTTTATAGTAATCATAATTTTTTTTTATTTAAATAAGTTATAAGTTAGGAACTCTGTCTCAGGATGGAGTTCAACATAGAAAAATTGAGCGAGGACGAGTTGCGCATAGAGTTGGAGGTGCGCAACCTGGTAGTTAAGGCTAACCAGGAAGTATCCCAAACCTTGAAGCAAGTGTTAATTCGCAGATTAGAAGTAGAGCGTGAAGATCCATTTCTAGCGCCATTTAAGGCACATGCCGCCGCGCAAAAACAACCGCAGCGTGAGATAGAGGCATGCATCAAGAAACTTCTACTGCTGTGTCAAGGGATGGCCGAGAATCTGAGAAACAATACCGCTGTGGCCGATTGGTTGCCCGAGGGGATGGCAAAACTAGTGCATATTCAGGGTAGAACCAATAGGGTAAGTAAAACCCAAGAGACATTTAAGATGTTCGAGAGCTTGGATGAAGCTGTAACCGAAAGTGGAAGGATAATAGGCCGGGTCAAACGGGGTAGGCTGACATTCAAGCAAGCTCAAGAAGAATTAGAGGATTTAGTCATCAAAATACCTGAACAAGAGGCTAAAGCGTGTTTGAGGGAATTGGAGGAGGTTCAAAACTTGTCACCAAATAGTGCGTTAACTTACTCCGCGTCAAGTGCGTACTATAAAAATGAGCGCGCGCAGCGACAACACCTCAGGCTAATGCAAAAATTGCACAAGAAGCAATGCCTGCCAAATAAACCAGTAGGTGATTCACCAACAGTTGCTCATTCAACTGATTCATATAGTTTAGTTCAAATAACATCAAAAATACCATTACCGGGATTCACGCTAGTAACAAATGATGATCAGGTAGCTCAAAATATAAATAGTACCAAACCATCGTCGCAAACATCACAAGTAACGTTTCAATCAACATTAAATTCAAATGGCGTATGTAGTGCTGCTGTCATAACATCAAGTAGCTCATCGTCAATCTGTATTTTAAAAGAGGATGAAAATCCTTCGGGAGGTGTGGTTGACCAGGTTGGTGAACTGAAGTTAGTACACCGAGTACCTGAGACACTGTCATCTCAAAACTCTGAATTTGTGGCGTTGCAATCTACATCGCAGCTAAAAATTGCTAATGACACCAAATTAAAACATAGTGATACGCTGCAAGAGATGATCACGAGCGGTAAAGAAATAGGTGTAGATGACCGTTTTGATGTTAATGCGCTATCACTAAGTGGTACCTCATCGAGACTAATACCTTCATCACGTAATAGAGCATCAGAATCTAACCTCAGGGGGATGTCCATCAAATTATATAATAAAAATAAAATACGAGCCTCACAAAACAAAAAAAGCTCACCTCGCAGAAAGAAAAAGAGGTGTAAAACGTACAAGGATAGCAAGAGGCAATTAAGAATCAGACTAACATTGAGGCGATTCATAGTCCAATGTATGGATACCAAGACAATACGTGGTAGGACACAATCTGCCAATAGGGAGTTCTTAAATTACTCAAAACATACACACGGGTACAAAGTGTATGACAATCGAAAGTCTCTAATGAAGATCTTCCACAGAAATTGGAAGCGCCGTCGTAGAAAACGCGGTCGCATACATCATCCACTTTCCCATTAGACCATCCATGTTTAGTTGGGCATCTACATAGATGATGTAATGGTAAAGTGAAGGCTGGTATATTGCGCGCGCAATTATGAATATACCAGCGGCATTAGTTAAGACAATAGGGTTAGGAAAGTATAATGTTAAGTAGTTGAAAGAAGGGTAGTGGTGCTCAAAAATAGAGTGAGTGCGTAGAGCTGAGGAAAGGTTGAGCCATCTCAGGCTACAGCTCAATACTTGGAGGAGAGAAAGAAGAGAGAGGCTAAGAAACGCGAGGACGAAGGAAGAGGAAAGGAAAGGCGAATTATCGCAGAAGGGAGAAATTGGTGAAGTCGCGGGCCAGTCTGTTGTCACATCATCTATGCGACCGTAACTGCTCGCATAGTTGATGTGATAACAGAGTGAAGGCTGGTATTGCGAATACCGGCAATAGGTTAAGTACGCTTGCTAGGTTTAGGGAATTAAGTTAAGATTAGAGAGGCAGGAGGTTGGCTCAATCCCATTCCTTGCACATGGTTCAGCGAAAATGGGGTTGGGGCAGCGCCGTGCTTATAGATATTAGGTAAGCCACAGGGAGTAAATAAAACATATCTTTACCAAATAGAGAAATCATTAAATCAGAAGATGCACTCGGCTTAACAATAACGGATAATGGTGCAGGCTATGCGTTTATTAAGCGTATCAGGGAAGGCATAAAAGTTAAACAAATTCCCTACGGCCAATTTTTCTTTTGTTTTATAAACTTAATTAAATCGTTATAAATCTTTATTTTTCTTTTAATTTTTCTTCTTTACGTAATTTATAATTTTTTTTTTTTTTGACTTTTTGGTAAATTAATTTGTTTTTCGAAATTTTTTATAAAATTATTAAGTTATGTGAATTAAATATATTACATTTTAGTGGAATGCATTACTAAATATGTATTACGTGCAAACGCGGACGCGTACATCATCCACTTTCCCATTAGATCATATATGTACTCATACGCGGGTATTTACATAGATGATGTAATGGGAAAGTGAAGGCTGGTATAACGCGCGTGTAATTATGAATATACCAGCATCGTTAGTTAAGGTAGAAGTTAGGATTATTATTAGTAAAACTAATAATTAGTAAATAAGATGTAGGATGAGGTTAGCTCAACCCCATTCAGATAACTTAGTAATCTATGGTTGAGGTAACGCCACCAACATAATTAGATAGTGGTAGGTTAAGTTACTAGATTCATATTGGTAATTCAAATGTAATAAAACGTAGTTGAAATTTTAGTTATATCGCCAAGATGTCAATTAATGTAAAATAAAATTAAACGAAATTCTAATAAAGAGGAACTCAAAATATTTGATGGATTGAGAACAATATAAGGCACTGCTAAACTTAAGATGGTGATTAAACAATAGATGGTATGTTGGGGAGGTCTTTTATGCAGTCAGAGAATGGCCAAAACTTTTTCATCGAAGATGTGAACAATTAATAGGATTCGGGTGGACAAAGGATGGAATCTTTCCGAAAATTATACATGGATTGAAGATATGCAGTCATGCTGAACCAGTGATTAACGAAGAAACAAACGACTGGGAATTAAACAAGACTAAGCGGCTGATTAACGAAATTCTACGAGTTGCGAAAATCTCTAGTAAATCTAGTAAGATAATGGGTTCCAATTCGTTACAATATGAAGCAACATGTAACTGGTGATTCTGTCGCCTGGCAAAATACATAAACCAAGTTACGCAGCACCGTCAATCCAGCAGAAGGGATGAACCACATTCGAGATAAATTCCTTCTACCTTACATGAGAGGGGCGTTATGTTTTTCGACCGAGGATACAAAAAAAAAAAACAATTTTTTTTTGAGTACGACGTATGAGGCCAAAGTCAACGCGTGTCAAGGATGTCATATCCTCAAGAAATTATTGAATGTGATTATGCCACTAACCACTCTTGTGTTGCTGCAATACGCTCAAGAGGATTCGATTATCAAGTTAAGCATAACAACAACCGGGTATGGGAGCGAATCGCGAGGCGAAAGTGTATTTCGACTACGAGGAATTCAATCGAGGAGGCAAACAAACCAAAGTTTTGACTTTTTCACTGTCTGCAAAAATTCCAAACCAAACATTAACCGTAATTAAGAAGCACCACATAATGGATTCCAACTCAACAAATTCAGGCTCTACACGACCCATAATTCATCATCAAAGGAATTTCAACGGTTTATATGAGTTCCTCTACCCTGATACAATATTATGATTTTAAACATTTATTTTATGTAATAATTCCATTTTTTTTTTTTTTGCTATCTAACCTTTGTAATGAATCTATGGCATTTTCTAGTAACACACTTTTGGAATAAGACTTAAGTAAATTTTTAAAATATAACTATTTTAAAGCAAACTAATTTAGGGAGGTATACTATTGAACATTCAACACCCTAATATCAAAATTGTATAAAGTCACTAAAAACTATTTCCACACTAAGTAGTAGTTACACAATAATTGACACATCATAATGGTAGATAAATTGAAAAAGCTAATTATTCAAATCAAAATTTTCAAACTAGTTAAGTTCGGTTCAATAATTTATTAAAACAAAAATAAATTGTTCTATTTTTTTTTGTTTGAATGTTCATGGAATAATTGTCAATAGTATCTAATGCTAACAGTTAGAATAACTAGGTTAAGTGCCCGGCTTTGAGACTATCTCAGGGTGTGGGGCGTCCGCCACGTTGGGCTACTTCAAGTACCTACAGACTGACTCATTAAACCACGTCCCCCTAAACAGAGCATGAGATCTCTTTTCATTCTCAGGGATTGGGTTTTCCCCACGCTGTAACGGAATTCTATTTAATTCCGTTACTAACCTATCCCAAACAAAAAAACTAATAATTTTCTTATCTGCATGACCTTGGAGATAATTCTCTAACTATATCTAACTTATGTACCAGTCATGCTACGTTTTCACATTTTCTTTTTACGTTTATTTACTACAAGGCCATTTAATTAATTCATGTTAGAATTTTTTTTTAATGAGTTTCTGTGGGGTAAGCGTAAAAAGTTTATGCAATTCGACATCTTTACATTTTTCAAGTACACGATAAATGCAAGTGGTTTATTTATGTATAGCGTTGACATATTTACGAATACGTCAACCTATGTGAAAATCAAAACCATCTGTATTTGTTGTTGTACAAACTTCCGCTAGTAGCAAATACGAGCCGGAAATTCACAACATGCGCGGTTTCTAAAAGTTTTCTGGATTGTCATCAAAAATAAAATGTAAGTTGATTGAGAGAACAATTTTAATCACTGGGTTAAAATGTAAATTCTCTCTCTCAACAAGTAATTAAGTTTTGGAATAAATACCGCGAAATTTTCTTGGTTCGGGGCAGTCAGTTAATTATCCGTGTAGTAGCTCAGCTCGGCGGATAATTAAGCTAAATATATAGTTTTTTTTTTTTTTGGTTTTTTGTTTTTGGTTTGTGTTTTGAATAAAAGTTTTTTTTGTGTTAATTAAAATATTGTGTGTTAGTTTTTTCGGGGTTTTTGTGAAGAACAAAGCGGTAAATTGGTAAGTATACAGGGCTCACCATACTAATTCTTACGGCCCAGGTAACACGGTGTTCTTTTGGCTGTCTCTCGGGACGGGAATGTTGTGACATAGGCACTCTTTCCCCTTCTGCCAAAACCGCCGTGGTACCCAAGAAAAAAATTACTTACTAACTTCTGTTGTGGGCCAGAGGCCAATATATTTTTGTTTCCATATTAATCGAACTAATATGGTGGTGTAAACACCATAATATACAACCTCGGTCGACTCGATCCACATAACGGGTCAACGACACTGCCACTATGTAGGGGTCCGTTACCCCACTCAACTGTTCCCTCTTTTCTTCTGCGGCTAGCAAGGCCGCTATCCATGCACTCCAATACCCACGCCATTTTCCTCTAAAAGACTGAGCTGCGGGAATAAATGCCGCAAGGAGTGCGAACATGGGTAGTGGCAAATTCTGTGAAACCGGGCTGGCCTTAATAGGTAAGAGGCCAACCCGTTTCAGCGGTTAACCAGACTGCTATCTGGGCATCCTCATCCCCAAGCCGTTCCCTCTACACCGACTGAGCTGCGGGAACAAATGCCGCGAGGGATGCCATACAGATAGTGGTAATTCTTTGAAATGGGTTTACCTCTACCGCATGTAGAGGCTAACCTGTTTCAATATGTTTATATTGAATTTATGATCATGCGCATTACACCGTGACAATGACAAAATTTATTAAAATTGTCGATGTTTTTGTCATAACACTGTGATGACAAAATGAGTGGAAAATTTGTAATTGAATCTCAATTAAACAAAACAGAGAACATAAAATGATTTTACATACACTTTGGTGTTAATAGTTGTGAGTGTAAAAATACAATTTTGTCATGACACTCTATCTATTTAATAATTAAAAATTAACCGCGTATATGAATTTACTTTATTTTTGATAAAAGTGCATCAAATTTACATCTTAAAAAATCTTCTTAATTATTTCTTAACCAAAAATTCAATAAAATGTATTCACGTGACTGATTATTCAGTCACAGGTCAGCTTCTATCTATCTATCTATTATATTAATATTCTTAATTTTTTCATAATCAACCCTAAAATGACCCCTAAACATGATCCGATCTGTTAGATTTTTTCAGGGTAGGTCGACATAAATATTGCGCTGTGCGTGGGCTGGAAAAATCGGAAAAATTCTACCGGAAAGTACCCGAACTGGGTATCTCAGGCGGTTTCAGAAAATGTCCAAGTTTTTGTGCGCGTGAAATCTTGCAACATTTGAGAATTTTATGGGACGACCATAAAGCAAATATTTTTGTTCAAATTAGTGGCGCGCGATTCAAATTCAAAGTTGTAAAACAGTTGGTGCGCGAATTAATTTCAAAGATGCTTAATGGTTGACGCGCGATTTAAATTCAAAGTTAATCATGCCAGGAGCAGAGCTCACAATCATAGACGGGTAGTGGGTATTCCTTTAGCTGGGAAAATCATTCTCATGTGTGGTGACTACCTGAAGGCGGGACGCGCGCGAACTTGCGAATCGACCATCAAGTTGAACCCGCTTTGGAAATTGTTAAATAAGTTTACACTCCAAGAACATGCGCATCGATGAAGGTGAGGACGAGTTTGCGCAATATTTGCTTTCTGTTGGAAACGGCAATGCTCGAACCGACTCGATCACACTTCCGGCTGACTTCCTCAAAGTGTGATCGATTTCGTGTATGTGACATCAACACAACATCAGCTGAGGGAACCATCGAGGAGCGCACCATCCTTGCATCCAAGAATGATGATTGCGCGCTAACCAATCAGCAGGTGCTTGACCTCCTGCCCGACGAACAAGAAGTCAAACATAGTGCTGATAAACTTGAGAGTGACGACATGCATGAAGAACTCCGCCTACCCGTCGAGTTTCTCAACAAGATTGAAGGGTCCGGATTGCCGCGCCATGCCATCCCGCTAAAGGTAAACGCAATCGTTCGTTTGATGAGGAATCTAAACACTAGCAAGGGTCGAATCAATGAAACACGCATGCGCGTCGCAAAAATAAACCGCTACATAATGGAATGTGACATGACTGGTGCTGACTGGCTTCTCAAAAGGCGAGCGCGTTCTCATCCCACGCATTAAGCTCTCACCCTCGGAAGGCATCTTCTCATTTAAAATGTCTCGCCTTCAATTTCCGGTTCAGCTCGCGTTCGTCATAACCATCAACAAGAGTCAGGGTTAAAGCTTGAAGAAGGTAGGAGTGTACTTGCTGGCCCCCGTATTTACGCATGATCAGATGTATGTGGCCTTTTCACGATGCCGCTCATTTGACGGACTCAAGGTGTTTATCGTTGAGACAAGCGATCAATCAGCTGATCGGGATGGGCGCATCACAACAAAGAATGTATTTTTTGAAGAGATTCTGTGCATGTAAATTGTAATGTATTTTACTATTTTATTTTCTACCTTCTACTACTATTTTATTATCCTTTTGTACATTTCTTATGAAATATTTAGATTAAAGTTTGCCTCGGCAATTGTGTGCTTTTCCCTTTTGAGATTTTAATATTTAGTTTGGGTGCGTAAGTGATCATGTGATCCTGAGCGCGCGCTTCCCGTTTGAGATATGAATATTTGACTTGGCACGTAAGTCATACTGTGTGCATTTGAGCGCGTGCTTCCCGTTTTAGATTTAAAAATTAACCGCGTATATGAATTTATTTTTATTTTTGATAAAAGTTCACCAAATTCACATCTTAAAAAATCTTCTTAATCATTTCTTATCCAAAAATTCAATAAAATGTATTCACGTGACTGATTATTCAGTCACCGGTCAGCAAGTTATGTTATTAATAGTTGAAGTAAAACAGATAAAATTGCTTCCTGTACCGCATACAGATAGAATATGTGGTTATAATACAAATTAAACGTTTATTTACCTTTGTACCGCCTTTGCTAGTCACTTCTGAATACACAATATCAATAAAACTTCCTAGTACGATTATGAAATCGAACACGTTCCATGCGTCCCCGAAGTAATTCTGTAATGAAAATTATAAAAATATTTTGTATTTTTATTTTATTTGTGCCACACACAGTAGTTACCTTAAACCTAAATGCAGCTAATTTGAACACAAATTCTAAGGCGAACACAGCGGTAAATATCATATTAAGAACATCAAGTGCTTCCGTATAAAAAGTTGGCTGGCGATAAAATTTCATTGCCAGTGTTATTGTATTTATCATAATCAATATAAATATTGTATATTCAAATGGTTGTGATGTAACAAACCACCATACTTTGTATTGAATCCGATGTTTTGGTATATACCTGCGTACCGGTTTAGCTTTCAGTGCAAATTCTATGCAGTTTCGTTGATTTTTATCAAGTTCACAATTTTTATACTCCTGTTCACCTTCGTTTTGAAACGTGACAATAACGAAACCAACGAATATATTCACCATAAAGAATGCTATGATAATGATATAGATAATATAGTAAGCGGCTACAATTGGACGGAAGTTGTGAATAGGACCAAAATTTTCGCGGTTCGAATCGATCGAAACATATAACAATGTCGGCCATCCTTCAAATGTTGATACCGTAAATAAGGTCAGCATAGCCTTAGCCACATCATCGAAATGAAAATCGTTTCTTTTCCATTCACGCTCTTTTAGTTCTGGTTTATCATCAACACCGCTCGCAAACGACAAATATGTTCCTCTACAATATTAAAAAAATATTTATAAGACGTATTCTTAATAAGCACGATTTTCGAAATCACCTACTGGCAATCATCTTCCACCATTTTTGACCCGTCGGTGCACTTGAAAAATTTCCCCTATAATATTTAAATACGTAATTTTAAACACATATAAACACATATATTATTTTTTAATTTTAAACGATCTTAAACAGTTTAGTAATTTCAAATTGCATCTTCCTGATGAAAGTGTAAAATGAGATTGAATCTTTTTTCAATAAAAAAAATGTTTATATTTTTTTACAAATATATAAACAAATTAGCTGGATAAATTCTGGGAATTTCGGAAACATGAGCACAAAATTTAAAGGCTATATACATTCAAAGAAAATGCAACAAATGTATATGAATACTTAAAATTTGTGTGCGTAAAGTGTGTTTAATGTATCTGGTTATGTAGTTCAGTATTTACCTGTCACTACTATATTTGTGTGTCTCTAGGCTGGTGCACGAAAATTCTGAGCAATGTGTGAGGAACCAAACGTAGTTGAAAATATGCGATCTCAAAGCAACTGTATTAAATTATATTTACTTTTACCCTTATTAGCGTCGGCTCTTGGTAAAAAAATACCGAATAATTTTTTAAAATGAAACGCTTGTTTTACATTTCGCAAAATTTAAAAATAATTTGTATTTATGTAACTCGATCGAATTTGACTTGTTAGGTTATCCTAAGGAATATCAGTATTGATTACTAAAGTGAGAATATTTAGTAATGATTTTAGTGAATTTAGTAGTGATACTAGTCAGGATGACCCTTAGATTATATTATAATCTAAGGGATGACCTAACAAGTCGAAATCAATCAAGTTAAATAAATGCAAATTATTTAAATTTTGCGAAATAAAAAAAAGGTTCAATTGTAAAATTGTAAAATTTTGTAAAATTTTTGTAACTCGAAATATTTTATTTTTCTCTCATTAGAAAAAATTCGCCGGCCCTAGTATGATGATAACGATAATTTTACAAATTTAGTTTGTAATTCAAAAAACTATACGAAAATAGAATCGAAATGTAAAAGTAATCTCGAAAACAAGGGTAAAATATAAAACTCGGCAAAACATTAGCAATCCAATATTAATTTCATTTTAAACTAATTAAAACATTTAAATTAAAAGAATAAAAATATATTGGTAAGACTGCGTCGAAATAACACTTTTCCAACTTTCCTAGGTTGGACATTGATTGCTTACAATTTTCGTGATCCTTAATTCGCTAAGTGTTTCTGTCAAATCGTCATATATAGAAAGGCATGTACAATCATTTGCACGACACTACATTTTTTTTTTTTTTTTTTTTTTTAAATCATAATGGAAGCAAACGAAACCGTTCTTGGAGAAATTAGCCTTATGTCCGAGTGTGTAAGCGCGCAATTTAAAATATATAAACGCTCCAAAACACAATGGTCATTAAGAACCGAGATTAGAAATTATTGTGACCCTTGTAGTTGAGTATGACAACGAATGTGACCGTTTAAGATTTATATAAATATCTATTTCTCTGCGGACGAATCTGTTTTGTCATACTGCTTAGAAAATTGTTTTAAAACAAAAGAACTTTTAATTAGTGTGGTTTTCAATTTATCGCCGTCTCTTAAAAATTAATCTTGTTCTTTTCAGAATATATAAGCCATAAATATGGCGTATAACGAAAATATTCAGAAAAGAACATCTCATGAACCGCACAACATATCTATAAACTTAAAAAAAAGCAAGTTCAACGTAATTTAAATGAGCCTTCAGAAAATATACATTCAGTTGCAATAAAACATCACCTTTCTACTTGACTGCTTTTTTTATTTATCAGAATAGGTTTTAAGAATAGGTTTAAATAGGTTTATTAATTTAACCTAATTTAAAATTACAGATTTTATAAGATCAATTTTATTTAGTAAGACGATCATAATGCAGTCTTATTTTTCTTGATATTTTAGAAAAGTTTATAATAATAAATAGTATTTAAAATTATAATAAATTGTTTTATTGGAGGACGACGGAGTCAGCATTACGTAAAAAACGATTATGAAAGTGCTCGATTATGTGATCTTTTACGATACTGAGAGACGGGCACGATGTGATTAAACCTAATAATATGAAATCATCATAATTTTTATTGAAATAATAATCGTAATTAACATTAATCTAGATTATTCAGAATATCAATAAGATATTTAATTTTCAGTTATACTACTGTGGGCAAAAAGTAGTAAGACTAATTAATTTAAATTTCGCGCGTAATCATATTTTGAAATTCTTGTTTAATCTGTAATAATTATCGAAATCTAAATAATTTTAAGCAGCACTGTTTAATAATCGTAAAATTTAAATCATTCAAATAGGGTAATGTTGTTATATTACGGCTGAAGGAATCTTTCCTAAACGGGATTTAGATAAGCTCGATTTGGATTGGCTAAAGTAACTAAATAGTGCGGTTTACACGAGTTCTGTATAGTGAATATTAGGTCTCACGCTATGGTAAAGGGAAAGTAAAATTTGAATAAAATTGCTTTTGCTTATATTTTCTTAAGTTTTGAATAAGCCTCGATCGATAGATTCATCTGTATTTATTTCTAATAAAACTAAACGCATATTGCCTTCTATTAATGTCGATTTTAGTCAAAGTTCATATTGTATGTTTATATGTTTATATGTTTATATGTTTATATGTTTATATGTTTATATGTTTATATGTTTATATGTTTATATGTTTATATGTTTATATGTTTATATGTTTATATGTTTATATGTTTATATGTTTATATGTTTATATGTTTATATGTTTATATGTTTATATGTTTATATGTTTATATGTTTATATGTTTATATGTTTATATGTTTATATGTTTATATGTTTATATGTTTATATGTTTATATGTTTATATGTTTATATGTTTATATGTTTATATGTTTATATGTTTATATGTTTATATGTTTATATGTTTATATGTTTATATGTTTATATGTTTATATGTTTATATGTTTATATGTTTATATGTTTATATGTTTATATGTTTATATGTTTATATGTTTATATGTTTATATGTTTATATGTTTATATGTTTATATGTTTATATGTTTATATGTTTATATGTTTATATGTTTATATGTTTATATGTTTATATGTTTATATGTTTATATGTTTATATGTTTATATGTTTATATGTTTATATGTTTATATGTTTATATGTTTATATGTTTATATGTTTATATGTTTATATGTTTATATGTTTATATGTTTATATGTTTATATGTTTATATGTTTATATGTTTATATGTTTATATGTTTATATGTTTATATGTTTATATGTTTATATGTTTATATGTTTATATGTTTATATGTTTATATGTTTATATGTTTATATGTTTATATGTTTATATGTTTATATGTTTATATGTTTATATGTTTATATGTTTATATGTTTATATGTTTATATGTTTATATGTTTATATGTTTATATGTTTATATGTTTATATGTTTATATGTTTATATGTTTATATGTTTATATGTTTATATGTTTATATGTTTATATGTTTATATGTTTATATGTTTATATGTTTATATGTTTATATGTTTATATGTTTATATGTTTATATGTTTATATGTTTATATGTTTATATGTTTATATGTTTATATGTTTATATGTTTATATGTTTATATGTTTATATGTTTATATGTTTATATGTTTATATGTTTATATGTTTATATGTTTATATGTTTATATGTTTATATGTTTATATGTTTATATGTTTATATGTTTATATGTTTATATGTTTATATGTTTATATGTTTATATGTTTATATGTTTATATGTTTATATGTTTATATGTTTATATGTTTATATGTTTATATGTTTATATGTTTATATGTTTATATGTTTATATGTTTATATGTTTATATGTTTATATGTTTATATGTTTATATGTTTATATGTTTATATGTTTATATGTTTATATGTTTATATGTTTATATGTTTATATGTTTATATGTTTATATGTTTATATGTTTATATGTTTATATGTTTATATGTTTATATGTTTATATGTTTATATGTTTATATGTTTATATGTTTATATGTTTATATGTTTATATGTTTATATGTTTATATGTTTATATGTTTATATGTTTATATGTTTATATGTTTATATGTTTATATGTTTATATGTTTATATGTTTATATGTTTATATGTTTATATGTTTATATGTTTATATGTTTATATGTTTATATGTTTATATGTTTATATGTTTATATGTTTATATGTTTATATGTTTATATGTTTATATGTTTATATGTTTATATGTTTATATGTTTATATGTTTATATGTTTATATGTTTATATGTTTATATGTTTATATGTTTATATGTTTATATGTTTATATGTTTATATGTTTATATGTTTATATGTTTATATGTTTATATGTTTATATGTTTATATGTTTATATGTTTATATGTTTATATGTTTATATGTTTATATGTTTATATGTTTATATGTTTATATGTTTATATGTTTATATGTTTATATGTTTATATGTTTATATGTTTATATGTTTATATGTTTATATGTTTATATGTTTATATGTTTATATGTTTATATGTTTATATGTTTATATGTTTATATGTTTATATGTTTATATGTTTATATGTTTATATGTTTATA
>CAMZJQ010000364.1:0-52664 GCA_947310385.1 Nephrotoma appendiculata | reverse complement strand
CCGGAAAGGGAAAGGAGAGAAGCCGTGTGTGAAATATAAAAGAAAAAAAGAAAATAAGTGAAAATTATAGAAAATTTGAAGAGTTTTATTTATTTGACCATCAAAGTTGAAAGACTAAAATACAGAAGTGGGATAAACTCCGAATAATGGAAATACAATATTAAAATAATAATATCAACTGAGATTTAGTAAAAAGAAAACGTGTTAATAAAAAATGATACCCAACAGAAATAAAACCACACAGTCAGAAGAAGAAGAGAATGATGAAAAAAAGGGCGATTATGCAGCAGATTTTAATGCATCCGGAAAATATTAAGAGTATTCGCAGTCTGTACGATATTATTATATGCGATAATAAGGTTAGTAGTTAGTAAGACGCACCAAAGGGGTTTTATGAGGAACTCGCTAGCGAGATTAAGTCTTTTGAAGGTTTAAAAAATGCATTAATCAAGCAATACGGCTACATGGATGATGAAGTAGATGTTTTCTAAAACCCAACAAAAAATATTTACAGTAAGAATCAAAACATACGAGATGTATGTTATGAAGATATATTGCTACAGGAGCTTCAGGTAGTTAAAGTGGGCGAACTGTTGTCAAATATATATTGAGGGGATTGTCAAGGGACGAGATATACAGCTGGATCAATAAACCAATATTTATACTTTTGGCGAAACACACTTATACTTAATAAACACATTTTTATTAACCACTTGTTTTTTATTTCGCAACAATATTTTGAATATTTTCAAAAAGTTTATACGATTTTAAAAAAGTTATTCAAAAGTTTATACGAAAGTTTATACGAATAGTGAATACGATTCACGAGCTGATGGAACGAATTAAGTGGGCAAAATCTTATATTGAAATGAGATTACCGAACAAAGAAATGAAAGAGTATTCAGTTAATAATAATAATATTAATAATAATAACTAGCTGACCTGTGACTGAATACTCAATCACGTGAATACATTTTATTGAATTTTTGGTTACGAAATTATAAGAAGATTTTTTAAGATGTAAATTTGATGCATTTTTATGAAAATAAAGTAAATTCATATACGCGGTTAATTTTTAAATCTTAAACGGCAAGCACGCGCTCAAATGCACACAGTATGACTTACGTGCCAAGTCAAATATTCATATCTCAAACGGAAAATGCGCGCTCGGTATCACATGTCCATTTACGTGCCCAAACCAAATATTCAAATCTCAAACAGGAAGCGCGCGCTTACGCGCCACAAACCAAATATTCAAATCTCAACTTCGGCTGGAGACATTTTTATTATCCACTGCAGCAGTTGTTTTACGAATGCATCCAACTGCTTTTCGTTTAGCAGTTGAATTAGTAATTCAGCTTCTTCGGCTTCTCGAACTGTATCGAAGACTTGCACTTCTACGGGACTTCTCTATGGAATTGGTAAGCTGATCATAGCGCAAGAAAGTCCGTACTGTATAAGAATTATGTTCATATCGTGAAGAGCCGAACTGTTTGCTACTTTTTCAATGTCGGCTATAATCAAGAGTCATGTCATCTGCATACTTCATCCAGAGATTAAGAGGTTTTGAAGGTTCACAAAAGCAACAAATACAAGCGAGAGTCTCTCGAAGCTATCTTGACATTTAAAATACTGCTGTTTTTGTTAAGCAGAGATCCCATTCATCATCGTTTAGCATACCTCGTGCAGCTGTAGCTTCTTTGAAAGTTGTGTAAATAAAACCATTGAATGTTCGTACAAATTCAAAGCTGGTGGAATCTCGAATATGTAACAAAAGCAGCTGCAGGAAGAACGCTCATCTTCTCTCAAGCTTATTGTATACATTCGTGCAACAACCTTCTCTCCACCACTTTGACGAAGTTGCCATTTACCGCGTACGTAAACGTAATGGGGAAGAAGTGTCAGTATATTATAGGAAATGACGTGCGTTTTGATCATTGAAGTTGAGTTGAAACAATAACTCAAGCTTCGTTCGGCCAGTTTATGCTGCAAGCAACGCTTCATCTTCATTACCTGCTTCGAATGTAATTATTTGTTAATTCGGTAGGTGGACAGAAAGACGCATCACGGCATAAGATCTATCGTGCATTTTCGACTTGTAACGACGGCCGCGGTTACATCCATCGTTCCGAGCCATGCCAATGTGGTATTACATTTCTCTAGTTTCAGTACAATAATTTTTACCTTGGGATATTTTTATAGTACACCTGAAATCGGACATCTCCCCCCCGCCTCCCTCCAGTAAAAAATTTGATGTGCAAGGGAATATAAAGGGAGCAAAGCGGACGGTCAAAAAGTCTAGATTAAGGTTTTTTGCTTGTTTTGGTTAGTCGCACTATACCATATCTAAATACATTATTTTGTAATATAAATTTTTTGTTTAAAACACGAAAGAAATAAAAAAAAGCTGTTTTAATTGCCATCAATTTGCAATCATACCATCTATAAGCCTACCGAGCGACGATATATAAGACACCGCTGAGATATTATTTCTGTACGTATATAGTATCTCACGCCCAGCTTTTGGCGCTATAAAGCCCGCGTACCTTAGCTTAATTGGTACCAGCGAAAGATTGAACATAAATCAACACCTGAATTCAAACGGAATGTACCTATATCTGGGGTGCACGCGCTAGGTAGTATATAGAAGCAATCAACAGCAGCCGCTGCGTCCCACCATTTACGGATACCTGAATGGGATACAACCTGATTGGAGTAATTGAATGGTATTTAACATGTTATAATTCTTTTTTTGTTTTTATGGATATGTGCATTGTATAATCATTATATAGTAATGTAATGGTAGGTTCGTGAGTGAAATGTTAGATACCACTACTGGTATCGTTTTAAACTTTTTAAAGAATTTCTGCAATTACCTATCCGCCTAAATAGCATAACCTTCTCCTAAATGTAGCTAGAATATTTTATAATGCAACATGCAGAAAACAAAAAAAAATTCTATACATATACTTACAATGCGACTCATTACTATTTATGATACGAAAAAAATTTAGTTCCCATTTCTGTTTCTTTTCATATCAAATTGACAAATAAAATAACATATATAATAATAATTAACAAATACATAATTAACAGATAAAATAGTAATAAAAATAATAATTTTATATGAAAACAAACAGAAATGGGAACTAAATTTTTTTCTTATCATAAATAGTAATGAATCGCATTGTATTACTCATATAATGACGCTCTCATTATAAGTCAAAACAGTTTTTACGCTCAAAAGTAAATAGAAAATGTAACAAAGATGATGTATACTGTTTATGTTGGAGGTTGAACCTAGGTTCAACCTGGGTTGAACCTTCAACATAAACACCTAAGGTTAACTTGGAGTTAACTCGACTCAATCCAAAAAATTTCTTAGGTCGAGTTAACTCTGGTTAATATAAACGCCCAGAGTCGAGTCGAAAAACAACAACAAAAATAATCAGTAAAGTAAAAAAATAAAAATTTCGATTTTGCATATTTTTCTTGTACGAGCGTGTCTGTGTCTAAATTCGGCAGCATTTTTTAGTGATTTTTTCGATTTTTTATTTTTCGAAAGTTCGAAAGAAAAAGTTAGAATGAGTTTTTGATAGAAAAAAAAATTGAATGATTTTGACATTCATAACCTGGTTTCGACTCAACCTCAAGATAACTCTCCAATATAAACACTAGAAGTTAACTTCAAGGTTAACCTAAAGATAACTACAAGTTGACTCGACCTGGGTTCAACCTCCAACATAAACAGTATACGAGAGAAAATACCGATCGCAACTAAGTTGGTTTTGTTTTGAATTGCAACAATGTTTTCTAAATTATAGACAAATAATTTTGAACGTTAAAATATTCATTGAAAATTATAAAAAGCTAAAATAATTGAAGATTGTCCATAAAAACGATCTACATTTAAATCCAATTAAAGATTATTTTAAATGATTTTGTAGGTATAACACATACACATTATTTGGTTTTCGTTTCGATAACTATATAGATAGACCACCGATGATATACATACTTATTTACACGCACACACTCAGCAATTCAATATATGTAAAAGGAAATCATACATCTACACACTACAAAGATTTAAAAATTGTTTGCAAGTTAATTTCGTAAATTTGTTCGTTTAAAATTTTATTGCTTGTCGTCTAATCGTAACGCATGTAGCTTTGTGTTTTCTTATTTTTAAACGTTATAAAAAGTTCATTTTGAAAATTCGTGTATTAAAACTTTTGTGAATTTGCGTGATAAAATGGTGTGTGCTTACAAAAACTGCTTAAATAAAAATGACTGTAAATCCACCAGAACATTTTTTACGGTGCTGCATGACCATCGTCGTGTGTTCGACAAGAATAAAGTTACTTTCAAACGCATAACTATTATGAAGAACTTTAATTTTAATGATTTCAAAATAAGTAGTTTTAGAACAAAAAATATTTAAAAAACTGTCTTTCCCCAGCCAATTAATAATCTTGTTTGTAAGTGTAAGGTCAATGACATAGATGCACAATGCAAGCGTTTATTAAAATTCGAATTTTTTTTAAATAAAAAAAAATTGATTCTAAAAGTTTCGCGTACGATTTCCAACCAGACACACAACACTGAGAGTCAAACAACAAGAATATTGAAAACACCTGATTTCCCACCTATAACATTGAAATATGAAAAAGGGCCTCCAAGAACTTATTAAAAGAATTATCAAGTTTCACAAATTCCTCATGAATGTCCCATCTCACCATCTCAATTTCCTAGTCCGCAACATCAAATTGAAGACGAAAATAAAGAACCCGTTCAACCTTTAAACAAAATTCTCAGGTTTATATTAAATACCCCTCAGAAAAGTAAAATGCAAACAGAAGAAAACACAATAAAAATATTAATTGATAATACACTTGACGATCGACCACAAGTAAACACATTTTGTACTTGCACAAATATTTCATAAATTAAAATTATCTTGGACCCAAGTTGAACAAAAAATGTATTTGGAATTTGATTTTAAATCACCTTCATGTTACAAGCATTTATTAAAGAAAGGTTTTAATTTGCCAGATAAGGATAAAAAATTGTATTATTCAGTATAAAAAAACTAGTACATGTTTTAAAATTTTTGTATGGGTTAAATTTTAATTTTATTTTTATGTGACTTAGAAGGGTATTATGAAAATTGTAAAGAGATTAAAACTCTAATAAGCAAGTTAAAAACTACCATTGACGATTGCTTTCCTATTTAAAATACAATTTAGATAAAAATATTATTGTTTTATCTTATGAGAGATTAATTTGTTTTTTAAGATAAAATAAATTACAACAATTTAAGCAAGAACTTTCAAGAGCCCAACTGAAATCCCATTTAATTAACCTAATTAAGGTTAATTAAATGGGAGCTTTTATGAAAATAATGCTCCCATTTAATTAACCTTAATTTTTATTTAGCTCTTTGGTTCTGTTCAAAACGGCTACTTATTTCATTCTAACGCCCGTTGCACATTTCAGCTAAGCTAAGCAAGAAACGTAGTTTCTATTAGCATAGTTTAGCTCGCACAGCTCATTCCGCTGCACATTTGAGCTAATTATATCTCTCACGCATACATTTCAATACAAGTAAAATCCTATGTCTGTCAAAAATTAATTAACTAATTTTATTATATTATTTAAGAATTCAACCACTTTTTTGAATTTGATCCACAATACCAAACACAACAATACTCAAATGTGATCCAAATTTCAATATTTTATAAGTACACATAATAATAGCAATGTGAGCAATATAGCTGACTTTTGCAATCCAAAGACAACCCGAGCTAAGTTAGTTTGTATCGCTCAAAACAGAAAAACATAGCTAGCATAGTTTAGCTCAAATGTGCATCGTTCCATTAGGCCCGTTGCACATTTGAGCTAAGATAAGCTAAGCGATGTCAGCTAAGTTCATCGCTCTTGGTTGAAAATAAAGAGTTTTAATGAAACGATGCACGCTTGAGCTAAGCTATGCGAGCTATGTTTTTCTGTTTTGAGCGATACAAACTAACTTAGCTCGGGTTGTCTTTGGATTGCAAAAGTCAGCTATATCGTTCACACATACATTGCTATTATTGTGTACATATTCGCCTATGTGACTATGTGATTCTAATAATATTTTGGCAGACATATAGCATTTTACTTGAATTGAAATGTATGTGAGAGCGATGTAATTAACTCAAATGTGCAGTGGAATGAGCTGTGGATGCCAAACTATGCTAATAGCTGGTTTCTCGCTAAGGCCCCTTGCACACTTAAGCTATGTTCTTTTAGCAAAGTGAACATGTTTTGAGATCACAGCTTTCGATTTACTTTGCAAAGCCTAAATAAGTGAAACAGAATTAGCGAAGCGTAACTCAACACACTCGTACGTCCCGATTTATTTAATTTCTTTATTTAAAGCTGTGGGATAGAAACATAGCTGATTGTGAGCTGATTAATTACGAGGGCAAATCAAAAAGTCTTGCAATTTTATATAAAAAAAAGAGTGAGTGAGACAGCAATATTTTTATTTTTCGACATAATCTCCTTTAAGGTTTATACATTTGTCACATCGATCAATTAACTTGCCTAAACCCTCTAAAAAAAAGATTTCTTTTGCTCCATAAAATATTCATTTACAACAGACTGTACTTCATAGTCACTGGAAAATTTCGGGCCCCTTAGTGTTTTTTTTTTTTTAAATTGGGAAACAGAAAGTAGTCACTGGGTGCCAAGTCTGGACTGTACGGTGGATGCGGAATTTCCACGAAGCCGCAGCCCTTTAATGCAGCTTGAGCAATATTACCCTTGTGCACTGGTGCATTGTCGTGAAGAAGCAAGATTTTTTTAATAACTTTCCTTGGCCGTTTTTCCCGGATCGCTTTTTTCAATTTTCGCAAAACTTCTGCGTAATATATGCCTGTGATTGTGGTTTTCGGTGCAATATAATCGATTATCAAAATTCCTTCAGCATCCCAAAAAACTGTTGCCACAACCTTACCAGCAGACGGTTGAGTTTTGAATTTCTTTGGTGGTGGTTCACTACGTTTAATCCATTGCATCGATTCTTGTTTGGATTCCGGATCCCAGTGATAAAGACATGTTTCATCGCCTGTTATTATGTTATCCAAGAAATTTTCTGGATGTTCTTTGTACATATCTAAAATCGCCTTTGAAGTTTGAACACGCAATTTTTTTTTGTTCTGCATTCAACAAACGGGGAACCCATCGCGCACTTACTTTCGACATGTGAAGGTGGTCATGTAATATAGTATATGTGGTACCGTATGCAAGAGAAAATCTCCACGCTAACCGCGGAACAGAAATACGCCGGTCCTTCAATACAATAGATTCGGCCAAAATTACGTTTTCATGGCTAATAGCATCTGCTGGCCGACCCGAGCGGTTGTCGTCTTCTAATGACTCCCAACCATTTTTGAATAATTTTACCCACCTTGTTACTGTGGCATATGATGGTGCAGATTCGCCGTAAACTTTTGATATATAGTTGAATATATAAATTGCATTTCGTCCATCTTTATAGAAAAATTTAATAAGGGCGCGATATTCATTTTCATTCATTTTAAGAAAAATTCAAAACACGTGTTACTAAATTGACAAAAACAAACGAACTGTAAAATTTACATCGAAATGTTCTTCTAGAAGTTTCATCGCGACAAAAAATGGCTTTGAAAAATATATTGTTGTCTCACTCACTCTTTTTTTTCATATGATATTGCAAGACTTTTTGATATACCCTCGTATCTCCAAGGTGAAAATAAAAATTTAAATACATTGCTTTACAGATTGGGTAGACTCTGAGATTTATCTACAATATTTCTCTTATTTGACTTTGGAAAGAAACCAAAACGTGAAGCTGTTAAATGAAAACATAGCTCATATCAGTCAAAATACTTAGCTCAAGTGGGAAACGGGGCTTATAAAAGTTTTTTATATACAACCAAGAACGATGAACATAGGTCAGTTCGCTTGTCTTAGTTCAGCTGAAACAGGCCTTATTGTATTATTAGTAGCCATCGTTCATGAGTATGCAAAATCATCCGAATTGATTCAAAGCGATTCAAGATGGCTGACTTTTAACCAACAAGCGCGCATAATTTTTATGCCTTAAAGGGAAAATCTGTACATATATCATCACCTTAACAGAGCTCTCATAATAGACAATTTTTTCTCTAAAGTAAATTTTTTTCTAAAGTTTGATTTTCAAACAAACTTCTAAGGCAAAATAAAAATTGTTTTATTGTGAAAGCTGTTTAAAGTCTCCACAAATAAATATTCGTTTCGGAAAGGTAATTAAGTATTAAAACGGTGTAAGACTAAATACAAATTAAGGTTAATTAATTAAATTAAGACATAAAAATAAAATTTTACAATTTAGAGGAAAATAAAAACTGATTTTTTTTATTCAAAATAAAATACACAACGCATTTTTTATTTAAAAAAAAATAATTTGTATGGTACATCAAACTAAACAATTTAAAATTAGCGTTCGACTAAAGACGGAACTTAAAAGTAAGCCATTATTTATCCTGCCATAAAGAACTGAAACGTTTTCTTTCAGACAATGCTGACCAAGCTAGCTTAACTACTATTTAAAAATAGTTTTAATTACAAAATAGTGAGCGGCAACCTAAACTCGTAAGCTATTCACTTGTATATTGAATTTATAAAAAATATCTTATATACTTTCTTATATCCCTTTTTCAACTAAGAAAAATAAAAAATCTTCTCAATTTTAGTCCAACCCACAAAAATGTGTGAGTAAAAAATTAACGTATGTAACGGCGTTGTTCATTAAAACTTTCGCTTGATTTGAAGTAAAACCAACACAACTGTGTGTATAGATATAGTGTTTTTTCGGACGGAAAATAAGTTAAAAAGGAATTCACAAATGTGTAAATTTGTTCAAAAAACATACAAAACTACATATACATGGTGCTTTAGTTCTACCCGCACAATTGTGTTAGTAAAACACAAAAGGGATATGTAATTCATTTGAGATGGATTAATTCAGCCCCAATTTAAACAATAAAATTTATTAGAGATTAACAGATTAGATTAACAGAAAAATGAATTTAAGTTTTGTTAGCGAACCTTAAATGCTCATAATTAGATTATAATTATACGCTCTAGATTTGCACACTGTAAACACCACATGACTCTCATTGGATTCTGTGACAAAACAGATCAAGTCAGACATGCTTTGGTTGAAATTATAATCTTTATAATGACATCCTTGTTTTTTCTATTCCAATGAGGAACAATCCCTTAATAAATAGTTGATTGAAAGACAATAATGAAAAACGACATACTATTGTAGTATGTCCAAGTGACAATTTTCCTATTTTTACGTACTTCTCTTTTTTATGATATATTTTTTATGATAAAATCGAATTAATAAATTTTATTTTAATTTTGAAACAAATATTGGGTTCAATGTCCCTGAACTTTCACACAGATTTGGATAAATAGAAAATCTGCCTTTCCATAACAATACATTGTTCTTAATGTATGCATATATAAGAAAATTACTCGTCCATATTTTCAATTAATAGGTTATCCAATTCAAGCTTGATAAAGTAAACTTAAAAAAAACACACAAAATATTCGGAATGTATTGTAATTTTTATTTCATTTTACAGATTGATCCTTGCCATTTTTAGTTAAACAAGATATCATTAAAATGTCCTCCACGGGACTTCTTACAGGCCTTGATTCTTTTGAGGTAATTTTCAATGACTTTTCGGCACATTTCGGGCGGTATCTCGGCCATTACCTTACGAATATTAGTTTTCAATTCGTCAAGAGTTTGAGGATTGTTTGCGTAAACACGATCTTTCGCGTAGCCCTACAAAAAGAAATCCAAAGGCGTTAAATCACAGGATCTTGGAGGCCAATTGACATCAGCCAATCGCGAAATCAAACGTCCAGGAAATTTCTCTTGCAAAAGATCTCGATTTGCTCGTGTTACGTGACTGGTTGCTCCATCCTGCTGGAACCACATATCGTCAAGATCATAATCTTCGATTTTCGTAAAAAAATAATCGGTTAACATGCGGCCATAGCGCTCAGAATTGACGGTAACGGTTCGTCCATGGTTGTTCTCAAAAAAATACGGCCCAATCACACCACCAGACCACAATGCGCACCAAACAGTGACTTTTTCCGGGTGTAATGGCTTCTCTACAATCAATTGTGGATTTTCTGAGCCCCAAATTTTACAGTTTTGCTTATTAACGTATCCACCAAGCGAAAAATGAGCTTCATCACTGAAGAAAATTTTGTTCGAAAAATCAGCATCAGCAGATTTAATAATTTTAACGCGTTGGTCGATTGTTAAATGCTCCATATTCTTAAATGGCAGAGTGTGAACTAAATAAATGACAGCGTACTTGACGTTTATCTTTGACAGATGTCGGTATACAGATTTCTACTTTATCAACCTCGACTTGGATAACCCTTTATAAATTACCATTCTGTAACAGTGCAATCAACGGCATCCTTTTAAAAAATTGTATTTAGTTGTTCTATATAGATTTCTACATCGTTTTCATTTTTAATCTTTATTCGTTTGTGTTTGTGAGAACAGATGTATTTAAAATAAACAATAATAATACACAGCTAAGTACTCAATATATTAAATATACATATGTATATATCCTATCGTTCATATCTCCTTTCCAATAATGGATTTCTTTGATAGAACAATTCATATTCTTTTGCATTTCTATCATAGAAAAAAAATTATTTATGCTATTTTTTATAAAAAGAAAATTGAAGTAAGGTATTCATGATTTGTTTTATTGTTTATCACAAAAAATATTAAACACATTTTCTACATGACCTTGACAATTGTAAAACAATACGAGTTGAAATAAATATATTCTGTGTTAATATGTAGTATAATAAGTTAGAGTGAAGCAATACTATACTGGTTAATGGTATACAAAAATACGCCGTGTGTTCTGTAAGTGTATTTAATCTTGCAAACATTTAGGCGAACTAGTAAAATTATTGCATAACTTAATTTCGATTAACGCGCTACCTGGATTTTCACCCTCTAAAGATTTTTTTCGAATGATAGTACTACTATATATGTATTGCTATGATATGTGTTACTATTCCGTATTATATTATTACATATTAGATTGCCTCACTTATTATTAATCCATAGATACATAGATATAGTAATTTACCAATTACCTTTACTGTGATTTAATATCGAATCAATTTTTTTTTTTTAATTTTTGATTATCATTACTGTAAATCTAATTTAGTATTTTTTTGATTTAAACTTTTCTTTTCAATTCACATGGTAGTTGGGTTTTTTTTATTACTATAGTTTATTTAGTGTATATAGTTTTCTTTCTCGTTCAAAAACTTTTCTTTTTGATAATTTTATCGCCAATTTTGATGTAATATTATAATTAGTTTTTTTTGAATTTTTCTTTTGATTGCCGATTATATTATATTTTTTTATGTTTGTAAAACCCAAGGTTTAGTTCTCGAGTAGATTTTTATTTTTATTTTAGTATTACTAGTTGCGATTGTGATTTCTTACGCATTATTGAATGAGATTAGTTTATATTTTTTCGTATAATGCTTTCGAATATGCAGTAAATTTTTAGTAAGGTAGTGAACTTGAGTGTGAACTATTCCCTTATAGTCTGAGGATGGTTCGTTACAATAAAGGATTAGTTTCCTATTTTAAGCGGTGAATTCAAAGATCTTGCATGTCTGCACAACCCCCACGACAAATAAACATCATTAGCTGGCAAGAAAATACCGCGTGTAGACCTCTGCAGGATTAATCTGCTAATTGAACTTCAAAACCGTTCAAGTTCCGTTACAGACTCGATAAAAAATAATTTGATATCACGATTTTCAACAAAGTAGCTAACATCTGGTGAACAAAATTTAAATATAATAGTTTGCTATGAAGCAAGGTAGATTAATACTGTCATAACAATGAATTTGACAATTCTCTACTTCCTTAAAGACGTAGAAAGCAACGCTATCTACATTCGATGAAAATCGCCAATAACAAATTCAGGGTTTTAATAAAGCAAACTCATGGCAAACCCACATAGCGTCAAAACTTGGAAATTTAGCTGAAACTACCTAAGGTACCTGTTTCGGATACTTCCCAGTGGAGTTTTTCCGTGTTTTCTAGCCTCTGCACAGCGCAATATTTATGTCGACCTACCCTATAAAAATCTATCTGATCGAATCATGTTTAGAGGTCATTTTAGGGTTTAGTTTGAAAAAATTAAGAGTATTAATATAATACTAGCTGACCTGTGACTGAATAATCAGTCACATGAACACATTTTGTTGAATTTTTGGTTAAGAAATGATTAAGAAGATTTTTTAAGATGTAAATTTTATGCACTTTTATCAAAAATAAAGTAAATTCATATACGTGATTAATTTTTAAATCTTAAACGGCAAGCACGTGCTCAAATGTACACAGTATGACTTACTACGTGTCAAGTCAAATATTCATATCTCAAACAGGAAGCGCGCGCTCGGGATCACATGATCACTTACGCACCCAAACTAAATATTAAAATCTCAAAAGGGAAAAGCACACAATTGCTGAGGCAAACTTTAATTTAAATATTTCATAAGAAATATACAAAAAGATAATAAAATAGTAGTAGAAGGTAGATAATAAAATAGTAAAATACATTGCAATTTACATGCACAGAATCTCTTCAAAAAATACATTCTTTGTTGTGATGCGCCCATCCCGGTCAGCTGATTGATCGCTTGTCTCAACGATAAACACCTTGAGTCCGTCAAATGAGCGGCATCGTAAAAAACCACATACATCTGATCATGCGTAAATACGGGGGCCGGCAAGTAAACTCCTACCTTCTTCAAGCTTTAACCCTGACTCTTGTTGATGGTTATGGCGAACGCGAGCTGAACCGGAAATTGAAGGCGAGACATTTTAAATGAGAAGATGCCTTCCGAGGGTGAGAACTTAATGCGTGGGATGAGAAAGCGCTCAACTTTTGAGAAAAGAGTCAGCACCTCACATTCCAGAATGTAGCGGTTTATTTTTGCAACGCACATGCGTGTTTCATTGATTTGACCCTTGCTAGTGTTTAGATTCTTCATCAAACGAACGATCTCGTTTACCTTTAGCGGGATGGCATGGCGCGGCAATCCGGCTCCTTCAATCTTGTTAAGAAACTCGACGGATAGGCGGAGTTCCTCATGCATGGCGTCACTCTCAAGTTTATCAGCACTATGTTTGACTTCTTGTTCGTCGGGCAGAAGGTCAAGCACCTGCTGATTGGTTAGCGCACAATCGTCATTCTAAGGTGCAAGGATGGTGCGCTCCTCTATGGTTCCCTCGGCTGGCGTTGTGTTGATGTCACCATACGCGAAATCGATCACACTTTGAGGAAGTCTGCTAGAAGTGTGATTGAGTCGGTTCGAGCATTGCCGTTTCCAACAGAAAGCAAATATTGCGCAAACTCGTCCTCACCTTCATCGACGTGCATGTTCTTGGTGAGTGTAAGCTTATTTACCAATTTCCAAAGCGAGTTCAACTTGATGGTCGATTCGCTGATTTTCCCAGCTAATGGAACACCCACTACCCGTCTATGATTGTGAGCTCTGCTCCTGGCATGATTAACTTTGAATTTAAATCGCGCGTCAACCATTAAGCAACCTTGAAATTGATTCGCGCGCCGACAGTATTGCAACTTCGAATCTGAATCGCGTACCAACTGTTTTACAACTTTGAATTTGAATCGCGCCACTAATTTGAACAAAAAAAATTGATTTTTGGTCGTCCCATAAAATTTTCAAATGTTGCAAGATTTCACGTGCACAAAAACTTGGAAATTTTCTGAAACCACCTGAGGTACCCATTTCGGGTACTTTCCGGTGGAACTCTTCCGATTTTTATAGCATATGCACAGCGCATATTTATGTTGACCTACCCTGAAAAAATCTAAAGGATCGGATCGTGGTTAGTGGTCATTTTAGGGTTTAGTTTGAAAAAATTAAGAGTAATAATAGAAGAAGCTGACCTTCGACTGAATAATTAGCCACGTAAGTGAATACATTTTATTGAATTTTTGGTTAAGAAATAATTAAAAAGATTTTTTAAGATGTATATTTGATGCACTTTTATCAAAAATAAAGTAAATTCATATACGCGGTTAATTTTTAAATATTAAATAGATAGAGTGTCATGACAAAATTGTATTTTTTACACTCACAACTATTAACACCAAAATGTATGTAAAATCATTTTATGTTCTCTGTTTTGTTTAATTGAGTTGGGACGCAGACCAAGTATAATAATAATTTTTGCAATTATTTTTGTACCAATATTTTTGTTTTCATACAGTTTCGATGTATATCTATGTACATACGTATGTATATGGAAGATAAAAGCAAAAGGACGTTATCGATGTACAGTTGTGAAACTAACAATATTTCGTAGTGGTGTGTATGCAATTGAGATGATTTTCTTTCAATCTTTAAAAAATACAATTATAAATTGTATTTGTATTTTATTTACTAGAGAATGAAAAGATAAGTATTTTACTGAAATATGAATACATCATAACTATAGGTACGTAACAATTCTGTATAGATGTGTGTAAATTTGGAGTAGTATGAATGGCTTATAACTATAGATTATAATGATAAACACAAAAAGAATGAGATTGAAAAATAAACTATGTGTTGTTGTTGTCGATTTAGTGATTTAGAATAATAAATTCATTTATAGAAATCCCGTGTGGGGATGCCAAACTTCCATCGTGGCGCGTCCCCAGGTGGCGGATAGGGGAATGCTCTTTAACCGGCTTGCCGGAGGGTAGGTGGGAAATAAAATACCATCCGCGGACCAAAACTGGCTAGGGGAAGGAACCCCGAACAATAAACCAACCATGGCAGATCAGAAGAAGATTAATGCTACGGTGCAGGGATTAGGATGCCCAGTACCGGCGACTTCGGAAAGTGAGCGAGCGGGCTTCCAGTCGTCGATATCCAGCGACCGCAATGCTTTAGTAGTGGCAAACTTAGCTACTGGAGCAGATAGAAGTATAAGCCCCATTATTTCTCCATTAGAACTCATGCATTCTCCAACATTAACGAAAAGACACCGTATGCTTCAAGACGGCAATGAAATGACATCAAAATTAGCCTCGCTTGAGCGCCATAATAATGAACTAAGGACAAAATGCCAGCAATATGAGTTACAATGTAATAAATACCAAGACATTTTGGTAAACTTACAAAACAGAATCGAATCACTAGAAAGGCAAAATAAACCTTCTACGTCTACTAATGGTAGAAGTCAGAGCCTACAAAGTCTAACCAATGACTACTTTACGGATGAAGAGGAACTTGAGAAAGAAACCCAACCTAGACAAAATAAACTAAATGTACATAAAAAGATGAGAAACTAACAATATTTCGTAGTGGTGTGTATGAAATTGAGATGATTTTCTTTCAATCTTTAAAAAATACAATTATAAATTGTATTTGTATTTTATTTACTAGAGAATGAAAAGATAAGTATTTTACTGAAATATGAATACATCATAACTATAGGTACGTAACAATTCTGTATAGATGTGTGTAAATTTGGAGTAGTATGAATGGCTTATAACTATAGATTATAATGATAAACACAAAAAGAATGAGATTGAAAAATAAACTATGTGTTGTTGTTGTCGATTTAGTGATTTAGAATAATAAATTCATTTATAGAAATCCCGAAATTCACTTTGCTTTCTTTTTTTTACCAAAGGAATTTGGTTTTTTGCTAATTTTTCGGTTAATACTTAAAATTTAGCAAAACGCCACCGTCAATCGTCTCAGATTCTTTTTCTGCGTCTTTTAATATATCACAATCTAAGTTTTGTTCACTAATATCGTCGCAATGGTACCAAAACTTTTGCGATTTTTTCGAATATTGTTCGCTTTGTAATGTCATAGCGGAAAATCTAGAGGGAAAAATGGAAAAAGCCACCGTCAATTTTCCTAAAAAACTTCAATTAAAATTTTAAGACACAAATGTTGGCGATCGGTTGGTTAGTTTTTATGCTATGGTACCACCATCGAGCACTAAATATATAAGAGAAATCAAGTAGTGCAAATTTTATGGGCAGGTTTTTCCGAGGTTAATCTTATTTTATAGTTTTAATATATTTATATACACGAATTTAATCTTTTTCTATATTTAATCCATATATACGTATCTTATAAACATATCGGCTTAGTTATTTTATAGTTTATTGTTCTTGTTAGGCCTATACAGATTGCCAAAAGTAAAATAGATTAACCTCGGAATCTCTACATGGTTCCTCTTATATATATTATGCTTTATGGTACCACGAAAAGTCGTGTTTTTGCAAAATACGTGAATCGGGACCTTAAAGAGCAATATCTTACATTCTCAATAATTTGGCATGGCCTGTCCACAATTTGATGGACATATTCATTTAGTAAAAGGAATGGAGAGTTTAATTGGATTGTAAAGTTGTTTTTGATAAGCAGTTCTTAATGGTATTATAACATTGGCTTGAAAAAAGTTCAGTAAAAAAGTAAACGGTGACTAGGACAGAAATAACTAAAATGAATGACACAACACAATTTTTCAAATGTCAAGTTCATTTTGTTGGTAAACAAACATTTTTTGTACCAATAAAAATGTTAAAAATTATCTGAAACGGTTATCAAATCACTTCAAATAGTTTTAGAACGGATCCGCTCGAAACGCGATATTTCAAAACGCGATATTTCGAAACGAGATATGACAAAACGAGATACGGTACAAAACGCCATATTTCCAAATGCGATATTTCAAAACGCGATATGGTACAAAATGCGATATGGTACAAAACGCAATATTTCAAAACGCGATATGGTACAAAACACGATATGGTACAAAACGCGATGTGGTACAAAACGCGATATTTCAAAACACGATATTTCAAAACGCGTTATGGTACAAAATGTGCATTGGGAACCGACGGGAGCGCAGCGACCCGATTGATACTGATCCTATATACTCTCGCTCCTATCGATTTTTAAATTCCTATAAACTGAAATTAAATTTCCCCTTCACCCGCCTGATATAACCCAATCCTAAACTCCCGTTTTGTACCATATTGCGTTTTGTGCCATATCTTGTTTTGAAATATCGCGTTTTGAAATATCATGTTTTGTACCATATCGCGCTTTGTATTCTATCGCGTTTTGAAATATCGCATTTTGAAATATCGCGTTTTGTACCATATCGCGTTTTGTACCGTATCGCGTTTTGAATTATCGCGTTTTGAAATATCGCGTTTTGATAATTCGCGTTTTAAAATATCGCGTTTCAAATGGGACCCTCTAAATACAATATTTTTGTTAAATTTGCAAAAAAATATTTGTTTTGACTGTATTTGATAAAAAAAAATCGGAGATGTCAAAAAAAAAGAATCAAAATTGAATTCTTCTGGCACGATTAACTGCTAGAAAATATTGAGGAACAACTTTTTTCTCACATTTCACTTTTTTTGTCATGGCTACTGTGCATACACTCACTTTCATTAAAATTATGAATAATCTATAATACCATAAAAATTAAATTTATCGGGATAAAATACGCGTATTTTTATGAGGAAAATGATATTTGATTGGTTGTAGTAAGATAATTTGTAAACGTGTACACGATAATTTATCTTGCCTTTTTACAATATTCGCATTCTCTAATTGCACTCGAAGATAAAATTTAAAATAGTTACGATAAATAAATGTCAAAACTTAACACACTCTTACGATTTATCTAGATTCATATTAAGACTTTGAGGGCCCATAAATACCGTTCTGATTTAAATTTCAATTCAAATTTTATGGATATAAGTTATTCAAAACAGCATCTGGTAACAAACAATATTTGAAGTTGTTATGGTTTGTGGTTGGGCTAATTTTACAGGTGAAAATTTTATACAATAAATTATCTTCCCATTTTTAAATCGTGTTCTTTAAACATTTTTTTTATCCAAGATAAAACTATTGACGTCATGTGAATATTTTATATCCTTAATAACTCAAAAAATACAAACTCTAGAAACGTAAATTCTTGCATATTCACAGCCATCTAGAATCACCCATAGCCCCAAAAACCATATTGATAGATGGTCGAAGCAGAGAGTTATTTGATATTCAAATCAAGATACGGTTTGAACAATCCGAATGTTTGAAAAGAACATTACAACAGTCAAATATTTCTTTATTTCGTATGGTAAAAGCGTGTACAATATAAATCTTATTTATAATTCATCCGTTCAATTTTGATTAATATTGTATATTGTAAACCGTTTAAAGGTCTAATTCCTTATTCTAAGTACAAAATCACATTTTTCTGTAATTATTATTGACGGTACGTTTTTGAAATCCAATCAAATCTGTGTTAAGTAGATCTTATTTTCAGGGTATTTCATTGTTGCATACGAAATGTCCTTTTTGGCCCTTTTAGCTCGTGCCAGTTAACGATATCTAACTAGAATAGTAAGACCTTGGAATCTGGAATATTTTCTGTAATCCCGGGATTGCCGTACTAGAAGTTTAGAATTTCGAGTAAACTACAAAAAACTATGCGTTTTAAGCAACGAAGCTCATTAAACCATCAAATTTAGTTACTCACTGCGAGTTATCCGAACTTCACGAGTTACTCATCTAATAATTTTTTATGTGCCTGAGACTAAATCTTCAACAGCATCGAAAATTTATTAATCGAAACGCTTTTTAGTATTTGATTTAGGTCTAGTTAAGTTTTAATGCATAATATCATTCAATTTTGTACTCGTTCATTATTGTTCGAAATTTGTCCTAATTATCAACTTCTCAAACACAATATTAATTAATAGTCTAGAATTACAGCATTATAAAATCTTAAAGATTATTGAGTGCTAATAGAGAGTGCCTCTAAATGAAATATAAAACAATAAAATACTGAAATTTGTTAACTAATTTAGATTTTCTATAGGCCGTCATATTTATTGACCTCTTGTGTTTTGTTAATTGTGCAAGTGTAATGATCAAGTAAAATATTAAGAGTGCACACCAAGTTGAAAGCTTTGAATATTGAATATAGCTTTGATATTCTACCCATTAAGTCTTCTTCTAACATAAACAGGCACATTATTTATTCCTACTTTAAACATAAAATTATAAATAATAAATTATTTGTTTTGTTCTTTTTGTAGAAATACTGGAGATAAAAGTAAGCAAAATTATAGGTAAAAGTGAAGACGATCGAGTAAAATATTCGAATGTTTGACTTTACTGAAAGAATATTTTCATTCCAACGACAGCAGTCCATTTAAGTTCATAAATTTACATTCTAAATTGAATTAATTTTGTAATTTTTTATGTAAGGTATCGCAGTTAATTAAATTGTTAGAGCTTGATCTTATTTAATTCTAAAATAAAACTATAAACTAAAATATCAAAAATTCCACTTAATTATTAATAATATCCAAACGAATGCCTTTTACACGTTCAAGTAAAGTTATTCAACGATAAATTGAACTGTTATTTTTGAAAGTGGTATAGGTCCATTTTTTCATGTATAATTATATTTAAGAGTTTGCATTTGAATTAATTTAAAAATATTGGCAAACGTTAATCAATTCAAGCGATGTTTTTAAACCTTTTACATTTTTTAAATTTTATTATGAAATAATAATTATTGAAAAAATTTAAAAAATAAACGTTTTTTTAGATCCAAATGGACTTATACCACTTTCAAAAATAACATATTATAAGAAATAAAAACAAGAAGAAATTTAGGTCCATATTTTTATAGACATTGGGTACTTCTTCTTGGGTAATTGGGAAAGAATTGGGTAATTCTTTCAGCGTGATTCTCTGATTTCAAAAAATCAATCGACGTTCACATTTGATTTCTTTAAGGAAATTTTCTTTCTTTCATTTGATTTCTTTTGATTTCGTTCGAGTTGTTTTGTTTGCTTATACATATTAAAATAAAAATAAAAATAATTAATTTAAAACTGCAATATTTAATTAATATATTTTATTTTAAATTATATATTAAATTAAATATAAATTATATTTTAAATTAATAATTTTTATTTCTATTTTTATTATAAGCAAACAAAACAGTCCGAACGATTTTTTTGGTACACCCTTTTTTTACTATAGCCTTTCTTTTTTTATGTATGTGCGTAAAATTATGTTTTTTGATTTATTCGTATAGTAAAAAAATATTTATTATTTGCTGCGAAAATTGCTTCCTTGGTTGAAAAAATATATTTTTTGCACTCGAAGCAAACATTAAACTAAAATTAATCCAAAACCGATAAATAAACAAGATGTCCTTAAAATATTTATTACGTAATTGTGCGAAGAAATCAGTGAATCAAAAAAAATATTGACGAAAAAGGAATCAACAATTTCCCCGCCAAAAAATTAGTTTGTGGGTGAAGGGGAAAGAAACGAAGAAAGAATCACACTGAAAAAATTAAAGTGTGGAACCGCGGATTAGCTTCACTGAAATTAATTTTTTAATGTTATTAAATTAAAATTATATTAAATAATTAAAATGAGAAGTAGTATTAAATTTAAATAGTAAATCAGTAATAAATGAATAGTGAGCGAATAAAAAAAATTAAAAGGATTTATGATCTTTTGTTTGTGTGAGCGAACGGGATTTACTACAGAAAAACCTCGATTTAATGGACTTATCCGAATGTTTTTAAATTTTATCGACTATAGATTTTGCACTTGTCTGGAATATGACAAACTAGGGCGGAACTCGTTTATCTCAACGGATTCTGAAGAGATTTTGTTAGTTGGATGGAAATGGGATGCATAATCAGTTTTTGGAAGAAGTTCTGGAATATGGCCATCTGGGAAGGAACTCATACATTCCTTAGTCGATTATGGTGGGATTGAATAAGCTGGATGGAAATGAGATTATTAAATGATTTTTGGAAGAAGTCCTGGAATATGGCCTCCTGGGACGGGACTCTTTCGATTCTTAACCGATTACGATGGAATTGGGTATCCTGGATGGAAATGATATTATTAAATGATTTTTGGAAGAAGTTCTGGAATATGGCCTTCTGGGACGGAACTCGTTCATTTCTTAACTGATTATGATGGGATTGGGTATGCTGGTTGAAAATGGGATTATTAAATGATTTCTGTGAGGAAGTTCTAGAATATGGCCCCCTGGGGCGGGACTAGTTCAATTCTTAAGCGACTATGATGGGTTTTTACACTATTTGTTGTAGGCACTTGGCGAAACACACTTACACTTAATAAACACATTTTTTATTAACTACTTGTTTTTTATTTCGCAAGATAATATTTTTTGAATATTTTCAAAAGGTTTAAAAAATCACTCGTTAGACTCCTGATGATGACCTAACAAGTCGAAATCGATCGAGTGATTTTTTAAACTTTTTGAAAATATTCAAAAAATATTATCTTGCGAAATAAAATACAAGTGGTTAATAAAAAATTTGTTTATTAAGTGATTATGATGAGACTGGGTATGTTGGATTAAAATGGGATTCTTAAGCGATTTTTAGAAGAAGTTCTGGAATATGACCTCCAAGGACAGAAATTGGGCATTGTGGATGATATGAGATTATCAAATAATTTTGATTATGCGCTCTTATAGTACAAGTACCTCAAAAGTGTAAATTTTTCTGAATATCTCATTATCTTAGAAGACATTATTCTCCATGTTCAAGTGAACAGTTTTCGAGGTCGTTGTTGATAAGAAAAGAATAATATAAATTTATTCGAGCCTTTTTTGGTGAGAGTAAGTAGTTGATCTGCCGCTCAACTCACTAATTCCATTATAGGGCTACGTACTGGCGATAGATGTTAAGGCGTCCAGCCTTACCAGAAACATGTTACCATCACTAGCCGCTTGCTTCAAGAAAATGCCTGCTTATTATCGAGTTCCACCCAAATTTAAATTACCGAGTTTCATGGCGATATTCTAGAATTTCTTAACCAAATCATTTAAGAGTTCCTTTTCCATTCGACATACTCAATCTCATCATAAGCGGTTAAGAATTGATCGAGTTTCGTCCCAGGGGGCTATATTCTAGAACCACATACTTCCAAAAATCATTTAATAATCCTATTTCCATCCAGCATACCCAATTCCATCGTAATCGGTTAAGAATTAATCGAGTTCCGTCCCAGAAGGCCATATTCCAGGAATTCCTCCCAAAATCATTTAAGAATCCCATTTCCATCCAACCTACCCAATCACATCATAATCGGTTAAGAATTGATCGAATTCCGTCCCAAATGGCCATATTCCAGAATTTCTTCCAAAAATCATTTAAGATTCAAATTTCCATCCAACATACCCAATCCCATCATAATCGATTACCAAAAAATAGAAAATAATGTCAAATGTCCGCAAAATGTCCGCCCATTTATGACCAACCACGTGGGTTTCCACAACATCAGACGCCACATATTTGTTCTGTTGGCAAAAAAACCAAAGGGGTTATGCCGAACATAACAGTTATTTTAGAATATATACCTACTAAAATAACTGGTATTACACTTGTAACACTTACAAAAAAACAATTCAATTGTTGGTGATATTTTTTGACATAAATTTATCTTGCCACTTTACTTTTACTAAGACATCACGATATTCAATATAAATCTAGACTTCTACGATAGTTTCGTGTGTAAAGGTTATCACTTTTACACATTACAATTTATCTTGGTTTTTAGAGAATTAGGGCACTGGTGTAAAATATGTTTTGAGATTATACCGAGTTTTGCCAAAATTATTGATTCTGATATATCCTCTATGTGTTCCTTTAGTAAATCTACTCGTATTGGTTGATGTGTAATTTTAGGTCAATCACGTCCATGTGACTATATTATTTTGAAAATTGGCAAACTGATGTACGAATACTGGCAGTTGATTGTTCATGTACTTCGTTATATTATTGAATCTATTTATTATTTCCTAATTGAGCTGTATTTTACTGTTCATCTGATTATTCAAAATAATTTGGCTAGAATGTAACTTTTCTTAATTGATTGATTGGACTGTAAGACCAAGTACTTGACAAGAGCTTAACGTCGGGCCTATTCCTACAGCCTGTTCACAAATAACAAGAGGAAGGTTAGGAAAGGTGTTTTTTTTGGTATGATATCAAAGGGCCGAAAGTGTCGAAGGGCCGAATGTCGAAGGGCCGAATGTCAAATGGCCGAATAGGTCGAAGGGCCAAATGGGTCGAAGGGCCGAATGAGTCGAAGGGCCGAATATTTTTTTTATTTTTTTTTTGTTTTTATAAATATATTTTTTCTATTTTTTTTATTTAATTTAATTATTTAATTTAATTATTTTTTTATTTTTTGTACCATATACCTATTATATCAGAAGGCTGACAAATAGGGCCGAACGTCTCTAGTGGCGCATGATAAAATGATCCTTCACCAAAATGTATCGCTGATCGGATACGTGGAATTTCATAAATATTCAAAGATGAGAAATATTAAAATACATAAATTCATAAGAAATTCATTTATGTTTAATAAAAAAAAAAAAATTACAAAATATTCTAAAAACAAAAAAAATATGAAAAATAAAAAAATATAAAAATATTCTAATATTCTTAAAATATTTTATTTTGTTATAAAACAACAAATAGTAGTAAAAAATAATATTTCTAAAAACAAAAAAAAAATTCGGCCTTTCGACCCATTCGGCCCTTCGACCCATTCGACCCTTCGACATTCGGCCCTTCGACACATTCGGCCGTTCGACACATTCGGTCCTTCGACATTCGGCCCTTCGACACATTCGGCCATTCGACACATTCAGCCCTTCGACATTCGGCCTTTCGACATTCGGCCCATCGACATTCGGCCCTCGACATTCGGCCTTTTGTACCTATTCCTTTTTTTATATCTATCTATCTATACCCTCTAAAGAAAAAAGCGAATCGCTTAAAACGGCATGAAAACTGAACGTTTACGTGACGCGGTTTTTACTGACAATATGGCAAAACGTCATCGTATGCATACATAAAGATTATAAAGTAGTCCGCCATTTGTAATTATACCTTTTGTTTTTGTCATTCTTTTCAATCGTATTTTTGCTTTTAAACCATCAATTCTTGCCGTTAAATCATATTACTTAATGAATATTATTAAAGGTCAGAACTAACAAATAAATAATCTAATTTCAACTTCTAATTCGTTATTATATGGCCTTTCAGAAACCGCAATGAAGAAATACCCATCGGCAAGGGTTGGCGATATTATCACCATAATTAAAAAATGGTTTCAATATTCAAAGGACCGGCAACGAAAAATTAAAAAATCATCTACATATTAATTGTGGAATAATCGATTTAGTTTAGTAAATAAGTGCAATAATTAAGTTTTGAATTTTATATTTAGTAAATAAGATTTAAGGAATTTTTGAATTTTCTAATTAGTAAATAAGTACAGTACATAAATTAATTTTTGAAGTATTTAATTTTTTATTATTTAAATAATAAATTTGTTATATTTTACACATAAAAATAATTTTATTTTATTCTAAATTTACCCAATTGGAATCGAAAATAATACGTTTGGGCGTTATAAAAAAAGTTCTGTTTTGCGATACAAAAACATTCCTCTTTTGCACAACGCAAACATATCGCCTTGTCGTTATAAAAAACCTTCATTTTTTCGATATAAAATCATTTCGTTTTTACGGTACGCAAATAGGCCGCTTTGGCGTACCGAAAACGTGATACATCAGTGGTACGATTTTTATTTTAAAATTCATAGTTCAAAATTTACGGAAACGGTCCGCTTTCTTAACGCCAAAGCGTAACGTTTGCGAAGTCTTATATATGAAGTTGACTCATTTTTTGTTTCGCTTATGTTACGCTTTACTTAGAGGGTATCTATCTATACCTGTCACTTAATTTACATTTTTAGTACGGACAATTTTATATAAAACAAATGGATTCTAATAACAATTTAGATTTTTAGTAATTTGCAAATTAAGATCTTTTTTATCAGAATGGAATTTATATGAATTTGACATTAAATAAAATATGAAATAAAATATGTTCGGATTTATGTTGTACTGGATATGGAGTTGAGGGATGTAACTCGCGCAATGTAAAGTCACAAATACAATCATGACATTAGGTTAATTAGAAGCTTTTTACACAACTCATTTTTATCTCTCGATTTATAAAAATGAGAAATCTTTGGTAAACTTATTTTTCTATGCTATAACTATAATAATAATAAAATAATTAATATGTTATCAAAAACAAATAATTAATATGTTATATAATTTTTATGTTATTAAATTATTATGGTTTTTTCAAAACGAGATTCGATTTAACTAAGATCCGTTTAAATCCAGAAGACATTACAACCTGTCATTATTTACATACACATTTGTGTACGGGGGACTTATATAGAAGAAAAATTAATTTTTCTGGCCGGAAAAGGGATATACACTCATCAAATCAAAAAGTTATGTAACGACAGAAATTTTCAAACTATCGTTACTTTCCAGCAACAACCGCAATTTGTACACTTATGTCTTTCAGTGTTGTTATCTGTTATGTATATGTACGACGTACGTATATAACTACGAGTACATGTGTTGTATGTTTCAAACTATCGAATTCTTTTTATTATGCGGCGACAAAGGCCAAACCGATCTTTGTCATAAATTTTTGTAAGATCACAAAACGTATGTGAATAATAATGTAGATAGTATTCCAGCTTCAAAGACAATTGAATACAAAAAAAGTGAAGAAGGTGAATTTTATTATATTTTTTTTTTATTCTTTTCATAAAAATCTTTACTTTGTTATTGTATGATATATCTATAAAAAAAATGAATTATTATGATGAGAGGTTCATTTTAGGAAAGACACAATGAGTGAGAATATTGACTGAGTGTATGCAGTTTGTAGCTACATTCGATGAATTTCATTAGCTCTAAAAGTCTAAGTGAAGTTTCAACTCTGAACCACGCTATAAAACTATTCGTAGTAACATGTGTGTATGGCTTTTATAGGAATAACTCAATAGCAGGTACTAAAAAATAAGCATAGTATTAGCTTGGGATTCTACAAGGCTCTACTAGACAATTCGTGTACGAATATTGGCAAGCTAGTTAAATAATTATATGCATCTGTATATTCGTGTATTCGCCAAGTATCATTTTGACTATAGCTTGTATGTAAATTAAAAAGTGTGGGATTTGTGGGAAGATTTGTGGGATATAACCATCGTCTTCGTGATCTTGGCATATGATAATGAAACTAACTATTACCCGTTAAAAATGATAAAAGTTTTTATTATACATATTTATTTTTTACTAAAGTAAAAATTATTGTATACACCAGTTTCCTTATCTGTTAAAATCAGTGACGTTTTAAATGTCAAACGAGCGTGTATGACAACGAATGTTAAAATTGTATGTGATTTTCACTGTTTATTTGTTAATAAACGTTAAAAACATTGCAAACAAGAAAACATTGTGTATTTTACGAAAAATTTATGTTAAAGTGAAATAGTTTATTATTCTAAATAAATTTATTTATAAAACATTCTTTATTGCATCAAACTGCCCATGACATGTTCTATGTTTAAGTGTCAATCGAGAGCGCACTTAAGAATTCTGGAATAATTTTTTTTAGATTTCCCGCTGTTCCAACACGATGTTTGAAGTACAAAGTTCTTGCAGAACAATGGCAACGAGCATGGTTGACTGCAATCAATCGCAAAGATATAAAAATGACTTCATTAAAGTATGCGGTTCTTTGCTGTAAGCATTTTTTATCGGGCAAAAGCGCTGCCCTTAATGACGTATTAAATACTGACTGGATTCCTTCGGTTGAGCTGGGATGTAAGAAAAACACAAAGTGCTCTACGGTTAGATACGACAGAATGAAGAAAAGAACCTCTTTGAGGGTAAAGCAAGATCAGAAGGTCACAAATCCAAAAAAACGCCATACTTGGAACCTGAAGATAGGATTGACGAAAACTTAGACGATGTGATGTACCTGCGGTTCCAATGTTTCATGAAAAAGCATGTCAAACTGAAGGTAAAATAATATAACTGAACGTAACACATTTATCGTTTGTTTCGTAATTCGTAGAATTCTATTTTGAGTGTGACAAAAATGATGAAATATATAAGTTGAAACAACAAAATACTTCATTGAAGGAGGAAAATGCGGCACTGAAGCATACAAATTTAAGAACAACAACCAAATCAAAGATGGATGGTTTTAGAAATAGTATCAATAAAACCAAATACTTTACTGGTTTCGAAAAGTTTAATACACTCGAAGTAATTTATAACGATGTCGAGCGTTTTCTGTAAATGGCAAAATGACCAGTTTTGATGGATTTTTAATTTCATTTATTAAACTGAGACTAGATTTGCCTTTTACCTATCTTGTACTTCACTATAATGTTTCTGGTAAAATTATTTCTGAATTGTTTTATAAAGCTATTATTGCTATTCATGCTCGAATGAGTTATTTTGTACTCTGGCCAGATAATAAACCATCGATATTAAATAGTCCGCCGATGTTCAATAAGTTATTCGGGAATACACCAGTTTTTATAATAGACTGTTTTGAAGTATATTCAGAAAGGCCAGGTAAACATATTTGGATTGCTCAGGCCTGGTATAAAATATAAATATTTCGTTATATTTACAGGAAATTGTTTAGCTCGAGCAAATACATTTTCTTCATATAAACATCAAGAAATCTCAAATATCTCATTTGCATTTCATCTTTTGGAAGTATAGCGTTTATCTCAAAAGGTTACGGTGGACGATGTAGTGACAAATTTGTGTTCGAATCCTGTGAAATTTTAAATTTTATTAGTGAAAACGATATTATTCTTGCGGATCGAGGGTTTCTAATCGAGAGCGCTATCCAGAAAAACAAAACTAGATTAATTATGCCGGCTTTCAAAAATGGAAAATCTCAAATGGAACCTATTACCACAGAGTACAACAGAAAAATTGCCAGAATTCGAATCCACGTAGAACAAGTTATAGGTGTTTTAAGACGAAAATGCCTTATCACAACCAATCGACAACCAATTTCCAAAAAAAATTCACGACAATATGTTTTTGGACTACATAGTTAAAATATCATGTGCTGTTTTCAATCTGAAACTGTCAATTATATTGGATCTACAATAAAAATGTAAATATTTCATTCAAAATAAATGTCATATTACTAACTAATAATTAAATCACATTTCATTTCATTTTAGGATATTATATTTTACATTCTTAACTTAATTCTAAATAACTTTTATTATTACAAATTTGTAAAAATCACAATATTATACTATCACATAAGATTGTATTATGTATTATCACGATTGTATTATGTATTATTTGTTTGTATTGGCGATTTTCATCGAATGTAGATAGCGTTGGTTTCTACGTCTACAAGGGGGACGAGAATTGTCAAATTCATTGTTATGATAGTTTTAATCCCCCTTGCTTCATAGTAAACTATGATTTACATTTTGTTCACCAGCTGTCAGCTACTTTGTTGAAAATCGCGAATAGTATTTTCCAACTAGTTCAGGAAATAATATATTGTATAATTAGGAGGAAAAATACTGCATTCCCGGACGATAGTGGAAATTAAGCAACCAAGGGAGTCTGGGAATGCACTTTTCCTCCGAATTGTACATACTATTTTTTCTCCGATCGGACTTTAAAACGAATATAAACCCAAAATAATTTTTAGTTTTATTCATTAATTATCATATTAAAAAATCAAAACAAAGTAAAAAATCGAAAATAATAAAAAATTATTGCTTAGTTAGCCACGACATCATAAGACAGACATAAATACATTTTGTTTTTTTTTTTTCAAAAGTTGTCAAGTTTGTGTACCTATTTGATTTATAAAAAACATGTGAACGAAATTTAAGGGATATGGACAGTGAAAGCGAATTATCATTATCTTGTACCCCGCGGATATAGTATAAGCAGCTAATTCAGCTACATGTGATTTACTCCCGCGTTTGACCTTATAAGTGTACTTTTATTTCTTCTAAACAATTAAAAATCCATACGAGAATATGCTGTTAATAAAATACTATTTATAAAAATTGTCTGTTTTTTCCATCATGTCTTCTACGAATTTCTTGTCGACTACGACTTTTTAGAATAGTATTTTTCCCATAGACATAATACTATATATGTACATAGATCGGTAATAACTAAATGTCAATTTCAAAGGGAAAAAGAGATAGTCAAAAAAGAATCAGGGGCGAGATTTTGTAGCATCACATTTTCGATACTTTATCAAAATTTGTGTCTCTTCTTCCTAAACTGAAATTGGCGTCTGTTTCGTTTATAAATTATTTCTTTTCTGACATATTACAATTTTTTAATCTAGAAGGCTTGAAAATGATATAAAATCTGAAATAGTATTCCATTTTATTCTTGAGAAGCGACACATAGACTTCGAAAATTATCGAAAATTGTTATGTTACAAATTCCCGCCCTTTATTCCTGAGTACGATACGAAAACGAATGTACAAGATTCATATTCAATTTCAAATAAGAATCGTACGAATCTGATTCAATTCAAATATGAATTTTGTATTTTCGTTTTCGTATCGTATTCAGGAATCGGGCAGCTGAACGAAAAAGAATGAAGTTAGTTACTTATAGAATTTGAAATTGGTCTATATTAATTATCAGCATTACTAGCTGACCTGTGACTGAAGAATCAGTCACGTGAACACATTTGATTGAATTTTTGGTTAAGAAATGATTAAGAAGATTTTTTAAGATGTAAATTTGATGCACTTTTATCAAAAATAAAGTAAATCCATATACGCGGTTAATTTTTAAATCTTAAACGGCAAGCACGCGCTTTAATGCACTCAGTATGACTTACGTGCTAAGTCAAATAATCATATCTTAAACGGAAAGTGCGCGCTCGGGATCACATGACCACTTACGCGCCCAAACTAAATATTAAAAAAGGGAAAAGCATATACAATTGCCGAAGCGCGCAACTTTAATCTAAATATTTAATAAGAAATGTACAAAATGACCGCTGTATTTGTGTGTTATTTTCATTTGTATATGAATAATTTTGACGTTTTCTAGAACAAATCTCGTATTAACAACATAACCAAAAATAATGTACTTATGTAGATTATATAGCCGATTTACCACCACACAAAAAGCAGATACACGTCACCCTAGTTCAAGCATGAAATTAAGAGCTTAATAAATTATCCGGTTACGAAATATACTGCGACACAAATCAACCGCATATCGGGACGGAACTTCCTACTTAACCTTTTCTCATAAGCTAAGAGATCCCATGAGTTTTGCCTGAAATCGGACAGAAATGATTATTCCAAACTTTCCATAGATATCACTCATTTGGAGCAACAGTGACACAACTCAGAATTCACTCTTTTCTAACATATTCGAATCAAACGATTCCCAATAAATCATAGTTTTATTATTTTGTATCAAAACTCTTATGTAGTTATTTCTAGCAAGATAGGTAAAATTCTATATAAAAAATCACTCAATTCGCGAAACAAATTAACAATTTACGATATTGGAACCTATCCTAAGAAAATTTGCAAAATATTAAAGAATTATAAAAATTAAGATCCGATATAGGAACAGAAAAACAATTGTTTGACTAATCAGAATATATTTTTAGTTATTTTTGAAAAACGTCGTTTTTACAAACAATTTTGAGTGATTTTTTTCAAATCGCTCTACTGAAAAGTTAAAAATTTTGGGTTGTGTCACTGTTGCTAAGTATTAAGGTCGATCTTCACTCGCAAAATTTAGTCATGACGATAGAGCGTCTTGACAAAATTGTATTTATTTTTACACTCACAACTATATTAACCCCAAAATGTATGTAAACTCATTTTATGTTCTCTGTTTTGTCTAATTGAGAGTCAAAAACAAATTTTCTACTCATTTTGTCATCACAGTGCTATGACAAAAACAGCAATTTTAATAAATTTTGTCATTGTTATGGTGTAATGCGCATGTTCTGATTCAATACAAACATATTTTGTGACCCGTTTTGGGTACTTCCCGGTAGAATTTTTCCGATTTTTCTAGCCTATGCACAGCACAATATTTATGTCGACCTACCTTGAAAAAGTCTAACGGATCGGATCATGTTTAGGGTTTAGTTTGAAAAAATTAAGAGTATTAATATAATAGAAGATAGATATAATATGTTTTAAACCATAACTGGTTCGTGAATATTACGCAAAATAATTAATGAATTTATACAAAAAAAATATTTCGAAAAAGCTATTCAACTATTCCATATCTAATATATAAAAATCTCGTGTCACGTTGTTTGTGGTCGCACTCCTCTGAAACGGCTATACTGATTTTTATGAATTGTTTTATGTATATTTAGTAGGTATGAGAATAGGTCATAAAGTATATTTCATATGCTAGGTGATTAGCGTGACCCTATCCAGAAAAATTGTTTCCTCCTACCTCCACCCTCAAATTTTTTAATCGCGATTTTAGTATTTTACAACGCAGTGCGTGCAAAATTTTGTAACATTTGATTTAGTTTATAAGAAATATATACATGTTTTATGGGGGTGTGTAACGAAATCTCAGTTTTCAAAATCTCGTTTTTTTTTTTCAAAAGAGGTTTTCAAAAGATCAGTTTTCAAATTTTCAAAAACCTGGTTTTCAAAATTCCGGTTTTCAGAATCCCGGTTTTCAAAATCCCTGTTTTCAAAATCCCGGTTTTCAAAATCCCGGTTTTGAATAAAAAAAAACCAGATTTTTAGGAAATCCCGGTTTAGATTTTTAAAATTTGGCATGTGAGAAAATTGGCCTCTTAAATGCTTTTTTGACAAAATTCAAAAATAAGATTGCGATAAAGTTCTAGAAAATGGCAAATATGGATGGAATTTGGATGGAGGGCTAAGTTCCCGTGAGAGTTATCGAAACCGTCAGCTTCTACTACAATTCGAAATGCTGCATTAACAAAATATTGCTTTTTTTATTAATGTTTCAAATACAAAATGTTGCAATTAAAAATGTTGCAAGTACCAAATCTTGCAATTGAAAAATTTTATTAATTATTTTGTGCAATTAGAACTACAAAAAAATAAAACCGGGATTTTGAAAACCTGGATTTCGAAAACCGAGATTTTGAAAATCGGGATGTTGAAACGGGGATTTTGAAAACCGGGATTTTGAATACCAGGATTTTGAAAACCGGGATTTTGAAAACCGGGATTTTGAAACCGGGATTTTGGAGGAAATCGACAGCGTAATTTACTGATCAACTATTGTTCGATATTGTTACCACAAACATGGTTCATGACCCTTGCAATGAGCTGAATCATTTATCGCCTTGCATGGCAGACGGAAAATGTGCAAAACGTTTTCCTAAAGATTTCACCAACGACTATTGAAACCATTGAAAATGGCTAGCGTGTATTTTTCACCAACGAGACAGTAATTGAGCGTGCCATAACTTGCCATAACTCCAACACCAATTTTTTCGAATTGTGTAATCGTGCGGTACTTTCGGTGCCCTTGCACGAACACTACTCTATTCCGAAGTACCACGCTATTTCATATGGAATCAAAGAAAAAACTGGATGCCCCGCAAGAAAGGCACAATAATTGATGCATACCCCGGCTAATTTTCGCCGAAATACGATCAGATAATGACATCGCATTGGCCGTTGCATCATCTGGCATTGCAGATACTTTATTGGATGGAGGCAGAACAGCTCATTCAGCATTTAAGTTGCGACTGAATATTCAAAATAACCTAGACGCAGTGTGCAACATAAAAAAACAAACGTCCATGGCTACAGCGCAGAAACAATGCAAAATTATCATCTGGGATGAATGCACTATGACACGAACATTCTGTAATGATCGAGTTTTGGAGCATACTAAACCAAAATAAATTTAATATTCGTTTACAATTTTATTTTTATGCTTCAAAAGTTCGACGTAGTCTTCTTTCCTTCAATTCCCTCAATAGGTTGAGTGTAGAGATTTTGTTGGTTCGATTTGGTATTCATCTGAATAGGGGTAACAATACACATAAAGAAACAAAATTAATACATTTTTTTTTTATTTTATTCTTGTTTAGAATGCATTTTGCATTTATGATAATATTGATGACCAACACTTCCTCTTTTGGTATATAGTTAGTATATTGTAATGAATTTCTTTTGTTATTGGTTTTTTTTTATATTTAGCTCTTAAATTTTGTTTGGAAAGCACCGAAAGCTGGATAATTAATTCTTGCAATTTTCAAGTTTTTGTTTGGTTCGAGTAATATCTATGTAATTATTATGAATGTATTTAAAACATTTACATTTTTTTTTGTTAAATCAATTTCCCCCGCCTAAGTGTAGCGATTTGAGTTGGAAATAGAAAAAAGAAAGATCTTTCTTTTTGGATCGGGGACATCAAGCGAGACACATCAATCGAGCGGACCAGCGGAATGGAGATGGCAGAAATCATTATTGGAGTTAGAACAGCATAATGTTGGAGAAAATGATGGATGTTTAAGATTGGCCACAACACAAATATAACACTCGAGTAGATAAGTATATACTTAAGCTACAATTTTTTTATGTTGATTATTGCGTACACAAACCGAAATATTTATAAATTAAACATCACCCGATTGGGATGATGAAGAAACTTTGTGTTGTGTAATATAGTGTTTTGGGACAGTGCAAGAAACACAAACATGTGCGCCTAAAACAAATATTATATTTCTTATGTGCAATAAAATTATGTGTTAGTGATTGAATGATTTTCAAACTCTGCAAGATCCGAGTAACACCACGTGAACAAGTTTACTTCGAGCACTGGAAAAACATGTGTCAAAACGCTCTATGTTAAGGAGGCTGCCGCCATAGAAACCGAATCCGCAAGAGCTCCGCATCGTACAACAAAGCGGCAAAATGATGGTTCCTCGTTTCATTATTTATATTTACTTAATTTTTTTTTTGCTTTAATTAAAGTTTATGTACAATCATTAATTATGTGAAAACCAATTTTGGAATTGGATATTTTGGTAATTGTTAATTGATTTAAGGAATTATTGGTTTTTTTACTTTTTCATAATGTCACACGAAATCGTTAGCCCAATTGTCCACGCCCTAACGCTCATCCAAACATCATAGCCGGGAAAACAAAAAAATTAACGCGTGTTTCGGTTTTGCCAAGCGGCAAATGGCGCCCAAATAATTAACTACTTACCGAAAGGGGCAGGATCTCGTGTGGTGGTCTACATTATTAATTTAATTTTATTTTTTTCTCTAGTGATTTTGCTTATTACTTCATAGTTATTAATTTTGGTTTTTTTGTTTATTTAGATCTCCTTTGTTTTACTATGGGTTTACCAGATCATCCCTTCATTCCCTTGGATTTCGGTTTCGCAGGATCAAGGGATTAATGTTTACATGGATAGATTGTCTGTCATCATTTGTATATGGTTTTCGTAAACCATTAATTGTTAATAACATATTGATTATTATGATTTATAATGTTTGGAAAATAAGTGTTTATTATTTTTTTGTTGTTGCAATTTTATTTTCGTTAATTGTGAGCTAAGCACGTGTTACAATTCTCTTGAGGCGTTGAATAGAAAAGAACACTCAAAGATATAAAAAACAACGACAAACTATTCGGCGGTACTCTGTTACTGCTTTCATGTGATTTTAGACAAGCATTTCCCGTCATTCTACGTTCAACGTACGCTGATGAGATCAACGCTTGCTTGAAATCATCGCCACTGTAGCGTAATGTTGAAAAAGTCCAGCTAAAAATTAACATATGCGCGTCCAAATGATACAAGATCCATCCACTGACACATTCTCGAACCAATTGTTAGATATCGGCGATGGAAAAGTTGCTGTCTATGAAAATACTGGATGCATAAAATTGCCCACTATAATTTCTGCACAATCGTTGATTCGCAAAATGCTCTCATTGGCCGCATATTTTCCGATGTACGCACACAATACATAAATCATGCGTGGCTGGCAAAAAAAACCATTTTGGCAGCAAAAAATGTGGACGACAACGAATTAAACTTCAAGATACAGCAGTCGTTGTAAGGCGACTTGGTATCATACAAATCGATACAGTTTGCGATGCCAACGAAGCTATAAATTATCCAACAGTTTTTGAACTCACTGGATTTGTCAGACATGCCACCACACCTTCTACGACTAAAAGTTTGATCTACGGTTATTTTACTTCGGAATTTGAACCCACCACGGCTGTGTAATGGCACGCGATTGGTCATTAAAAATGGATGAAAAACATTATCGAAGCCACCATTTTGAATAGCAAATTCCGAGCCGAAAAAATTTTGCTGCCACGAATTCCAATGATTCTCACAGTCAAACCAATTGAATTCAAATGCTTTCAATTTCCTATTAGTCTGTCCTATTAGTAGTCTTGTCTGTTTTTGGCTTCGATTTGGGCACAGCATGTTTTTCACACGGACAATTATACGTGGCAAGTTCTCGCGTGGGCAAACCATCGAGCTTATTTGTGTTGGCTAAATATGGACTGACAAAAAATATCGTACACTCAATAGCTCTTCGAAATTAATATTGATTTACTTTATTTCATTTTCCTACTTTAGGATAAAAAATATATTACTTTTTTTCACTTTACATTTAACTTTTAAGAGATCAAACAATGAATATGTCGTTTCGTTAATGAAATACATTGAATTGAGAAAAAGAATGGTTGATGTTTTTTTGTTTTTATCGGCGGTCATCGTCTACAGCGCGCCATTCCTCTTTCAATCATAGATCCCATCCCCACACACTTAAAATACATTCGTTATTTTTTATTTAACAACCAAAATTTTAACTAGAAATAATTTATATGGCAGAACAATGTTTCCCGTGTCAGCTAGTAATTTATAAAGCCGAACTGTTCACTATTTACACAATATGTAAATTAATTTTACAATTATCAATATAATTAATCAACCCTAGAATGCACATATAACTAGAATTATGTATATATTTTATTATTAGAATACTTAAAATATACTGAAGACAAATAAAATGCGCCATTTGGTTTCCACATAACAGAAAACGTTCTCGGTACGGCACTGGCAAATCTATTGTGCATAATTCATATCAACCACAACAATTAATTTTTTTTTTTCGATACATATTATTTTAGTCCTTCAAAGGACAATAAATCCACCGGGGAAACTGAAGCTTTTATTAAATTGTTGTAAGTTTAGTTTGTTAAAATTAATATTATTTCTAAATATTGTAAACTATTACATAATTATATGTTCAATGAAATAAAGGAATTAAAAAAAAAAAAAAAAAAATTATATAAAATTTTCAAATAATAATTTTATTTTGAAAGATAAACAACCAGAAACAAAAGCTTTAAATTGTGGATGATATGGAAATCAAAGACAGAGATATAAATAGAGTTTTCTATTTATATTTATTTATATTTATATCCCGTCCTAACTGTCCACGCATGAAATAGACGATTTTATATGGAGGAAAAGCAAATTACCGGTCTATGTATATAGTATTATGTCTATGATTTTTCCTGGAATAAATAAAAAAATATATAAATTTACTGTTGAGGATGTAACCCTGTAATTGCACTTGGTAATAATACTCATGATTTGTAACCATAGAGTATATGTTTGGAACTAAACCAGTTGGTGAGATGGCTACTTTTTTATGTGTTCGTTTGGATAAACACAATAGGGCTTTTATAGCTCGTTTTCTAGGTGACGTCCGTACGACATTGCTGCTGTTGATATTTTGTCAGCTGGATAACATATATATTTAAAAGTCTTATTGGGAATTGACCTTCCATTTTAACTTGGCATATTTTCTTAAATATGGATGCAGTTGTTGTATAAGCTTTACCAATTCTTCAGTCATTGTAACATGCTTGAAGTCAAATTGCTCGATCAAATAAGTATTTTTTTTTTTACTTTTTTTTTTTTTTTATTTATAATTTATAAATTTATATTACAACTGATTTACAAATCTTTTAATAATTTATCTTTCTTAAATAAATATTCACATTTGACGGGCAGTAACAGTAACCCAATGGTTGCTCCCGTTTGAATTTACATAATTTATTATATTTCTCTGTCCTAATTAAACAACACTGCCCAGTTCAAAAAGATTCTGCCTTTTTACTGCATTGGTGGTGTCCAACAAACTTCGTATGTCTGCATTTTGGTGCCGAGATACCCGCTGAATGTGTTTATTTACATGATGTTTTATTTCTTCACTGACATATTCCATATTTAAGTACCTATGTAGATTATCATTTCTGATGTACCACGGTGAGTTGACAATGCCATGAAGCACTTTGTTTTGAAAATATTATATCATTTGTGTATTTGTTTTCTTGGTACAACCCCAAAGTTGAATACCATAGGTCCATACTGGTTTAAATATTTGCCACCTATTATAGCAATTTATTGTGTATTGTAAGCTCAGAATTTTTACCTAAGAGCCAATACATTTTCCTATATGTGATGTCAATTCTTCTTTTTTCTTTTTAAAAATAAGTGAGTGTTTTTTGTTGAGAATAGGCTTCCACAAATTCGACATATATATATATATATATATATATATATATATATATATATATATATATATATATATATATATATATATATATATACAGTGCTGTGCAAAAAAAATTGGGCAAACATATTTTATTGCAAATTGCATTATTTTTTTGCTAAAATTACAAAACTTTTGAACGCAATTGGCTTATTTTTTCATTTTAAATACATGTATGACGTAATTTTTTAAAGAAAAAAATTACCTGCAATTTAGGGGAAAACCCCCGAAAAATGCCATAATATTCAAAATACGGTGATTGAAGTTAAAGTAATGGAATAAATTAAACACTTCTTTTTTAATTTTTTTTTTTTTGTTTTTTATTGATTTATAGAAGTTCTATCTTTAATATTAAAGTTTTAGTGGACCGCCAATTGCTTTTATTACAGCGATACACCTCCGATTCATTGAATTTGATAAATTTTTCAAAGTCGTAGGAGGTATGGATTCCCAAATCGTCATCAACAAACTTTTTAAAGCTTGAATCGATCTGGGCGCTTTCTTGCTACTTTTAGCTTCATTATAGACCAAATATTTTCAATGGGATTTAAGTCTGGACTATACGAGGGCCAGCTCAACACATCGATACTTCTTTCTTCGAAGTACTTTTTTACCTTTAAATGAAGAGATAAAAAAAAAAACAAATTTTTAACAAATTATTTATGTTTATCTGAAAGCCAATCTTTTTATCTACAATTCAAATTTAATAACTCACAACTTTGGCGGTATGGCACGGAGCGTTGCCCTGTTGAAAAATAAATTAACAAGTTGTAACGATAAAATTTTACTGTCTTACGACAGTATACCCTATCGTTAAAGAAATTGTCCCCATTTCATGCCCTAGCCCTATGTGCGGCTTGGTTTCCCGCAGCTCAGCCTGGTAGGGGATGTGGTCGTGGGTTTTGGGGTTAGGTGAAATCAGGGACCTAGATTACCGCACAATCATATTAACTTAGGGAAGATGGCCTAAAATTTACCATCTAAAATTTTGATCAAAAAAAAAAAAGAAAAGAGGTCATCGGACCCAACACTGGCGGATCCTAAACATATTTAGGGAATGGGTTTTCACCCATGGTTGTTATTTCTGGCTTCTTAGGGTAACATAATTACCTTAAGAAGCACAGACATGAAAAAAAACACAAAAGAAACACACACAAAAAATAATTAGTCGGAGAAAAAGAAGTGGAGGAGGTCCTTAGCAGAGAGAGGGTGTCCAGCCTATGGGCCGGGTTACTCTCGATGCCCTCGCTTCTAGCAAGACTCAGCTTTGCTAGAAGCAACTAAGGTACCTCGCCACTTTCGAAAAATAAAAAAAATATTAGTGACACTACACCATACTCACCAAAATATATATATACGCCAACTTTTCTTTCAGGCTTAGCCAATCTCTTGAATCGATAAGATTATTTTTATTCCTATTTAAGGGTATAATTGATTCACTTATTCCAATAAATTTCGCAATTTCCAATCAATTTCCAATAAAAAAAATGCACAAAGTTTCTGTATTAAACTATTATATTGTATTATTAAAGTGGAAAATGCACACTCATTTATTATTAATCTTTTATAAAATACTTAACACGAAACACACTGTTTTTATTGTAACTTAATTTAGAAAAACACTAAAACTCAATATAAGACCGATACACAAAAAATACAAAATACACGTCTTTACAATACTGAGGTTTGAAGTAGAAATTAAAAACAAACCCACTGACCACTACTTGGTCTATCTAATCACTCCTCGCACGCTCGCCTATTAAAAAAAAACTCGCCCCTTTTTGGTCTATCTAATCACTGATCGCACGCTCGCCTATTAAAAAAAACTGACCACTTTTTGGTCTATCTAATCACTGATCCCCTCACCAAAAGTTCTTGCACATTTTATATCCCATTAATTGGAAAAATATTGTACATTCATCAAAAATGTACGCAAGCAAAAAAAAAGTACAAAAACGTGACATTGGTTTTTGATTACCCAATGCACTCGCTAAAATTTGCTTATATCCAAAAAATATAACTTGATCGAAATGTGCAATTGGAGGTATTTTCAATAGCAAAGTCCATTCTCATGCTATTTACCTCAAAACACATCGATAAAAAAAATTGATAATGTTGCATTATATTATTATGGTTTACGTTTATTCACCTACTGCATGGATATATAGGTACAGTAATCTGAGTAACATAAACAAACAATAACAATGCGAAATACGGCATGGTTTTTTTATTTTGGTAGAATTTGAGGTATCACCTCGAAGGTTATGCCGAGTGTTAAAATTTGATGTTGGAATTTGGGTTGATAACGGAACTGAATAAGATTCCGTTACAGCGTGGGGAAAACCCAAACCCTGAGATGAAAAGAGATCTCATACTCTATTTAGAAAGGACGAGGTTTACGAAAACAGTCTTTAGATAGCCCAACGTGGCGGACGTCCCACACCCTGAGTAAGTCTCAGAGCCGGGTACTTAATCTACTTATTCCTAATTACTAAATCTAAATTATAACTATGGGCTACTATCATAATATACATATTCAAATTTAATTCTGTATTTAATTTTGAAAACAGTAAAAAAAATTTGTTTTTAAGAACATTACATATTAGAAACCAATTTACATATTTTGACTGATGAATTTTAGGTTCAATCAACAAGTCATTTTATTATTATTTGAATGAAATTAACAATAAACTTCTAGAGTACATATATCAATTATTCGGATGTTATTCACTACGCAGCAGGCGTCAACGTTATTACCAATCGGGATCTTTTGATGAGATGTTGAATCCACACCAAACATCACACATACTCTTGACATCCGATCATTTAATGCTGCCCCTTGGAACGCTTCTCGGCTTGATGTAGCGCAGTGGCATTTGCGCAGCTATCTAACTTTAATCGCAAAACCAATATGTTTCTGGGTCAGTTGCTGTTGCGGCGCTTAAAAGAATGGGCCCTCGTGACTTCCCACATGCTGGTCAGGTCTCGCAAATAGGCAACACCATATTTTAGTGTAGAATTTGATGTCTAATTGGACTTCAAACTTGTTCACTCTTCATTGGACCTGATTTTGTCATATTTTTACAGCTGTCACCCTCTGATGCTTTAGCATTTAGATGATTTTATCTAATCAATATCCCTATCAGCTCGGGAGTCGCACCATGACGTCCGGATATTATTGATTTCCTTGAAGTGTTAACTTGTCATCATTATTTGATTTGTTATCACTGGTGTGGTTGCTTTAGCTGCTTTGATTCGTGATGTTTTCGAGCAGTGTGACATTAGTGCGTCTTGATGGCTCAGCCGTTGGTAATTTTGGTGTACACTTTCTTCTGGTCTGCTGGTTCTTGCTGTTCTTAAAAATTGATATACATAACTCTAAAATTTCAATGACAGCCTTAATAATTTACATTTTTTTTTTTTTTTTTTTTTTTTGAACTAAACCTATCCCATATCTATTATAATAGATGGCGCTACCCCAATCCCACTTTGCTGAACCATGTGCATGGAATGTGATTGGGTCAACCTCATCTTTTCCTTATTTACTAATTTACTAATTTATTAAACTTAATTTTATATTTCCCTAATCCTAATGTCTTAACTAATAACGCTGGTATATTCATATAATTGCGCGCGATATACCAGCCTTCACTTTCCTATTACATCACCTATGTAAATGCCCGAACTTACATAGATGGTCTAGTGGGAAAGTGGAATATATATCCGTCCACGTTTTCTACGGCGGCGCTTCCAATTCCGGTAGAAAATTTTTGCTACCCATTTCCGGCTAAAACTCATTTTGTAATTGGACATAATTTTTACGAAATGCAAAAATGCTGTAATGCCGTACTTAGTCTCACCATGACATTTCCAATTCCGAGATTTCGACATTCGTACTTGTAATTTTAGCACTGATGGTGGTATTACAGCAGTTATAATGTTACGTAACAATAATTTTACCTTTTTATGAATGTTTTTGATAACCATAAGATTAGCACAGCTTCTTAATGAATCAGTCTGAATTACTGTAGAAGATTCACTATTACTAATTTTGTTGTCGGAAGGTGAATTAGGCCTATTAAGTGTTTTCCCAATCAACAGATGGTTTTTGGTCAAGGAATCTGCACCCATTTTAATCACATCTGGCTTTGATTCTAACATTGGAATATTTTGTGAGAAATACGTCAGATACTTTTTGGTAACTTCGGAGTTTAAATGCCTCATGTAAGAATGGTATGCCATTGAGAACCTGATCATGAGTAATTCAGAAGGAAAAATCGTCGGTAATTTAATTAACGTAGGTTGACTTGGGATGATTTCAATTGATCTGATGATATTACCTATCTGTATTTTATAATTACCACTGATTATTAAACTTTTATCTCTAACTTTACTATTCTTATTATCCTTAAAATATTCCAAAGGAACGATTTTAGAAAATTCTCCATCGAATTTGACCCTGGTTTCTTTTTTAGAAGTAGGTGATGTCCGTTGTTCTATTGCACCAGATGGAAATGTTGCTTGTGCTGCTTTAGACGGTGATGTTCTAATTACTTTATTTTGAATTACTTGATTATCATTTCTCTCGACCAATGACGTTTTAACGTCAACCCCCGCCTTGCGCATAGACGGTGGTTCGTTAAATGTCTCCAACCCCAAATTTTCGCACTCACGTTGGTTTCGACTTAATTTTTGAACTATCCGTGCATACTGCTTACGGGTTCGTTCATCTTTAAAAAGATAACTCCGTGAGGTGTTCGAGTGCGATAACTTGAAGCTATGTGGGATTGTCTCTAGATCTAATATAGCCTTAGATTCTTCTGAAATAATTTTCAAGTAATGTAATTTTCTCGCAACTACTTGTAACTTATCAGTTACTTTTAAAATTGCTCCTAAGTCCCACAGATTTTTTATAGTCAAGATCATCTCGTTGACTACCTCTTGTAAAGAAAGTGTAAACCGGATTCGATCCAGTCTACCTTGAACGTGTAGCAACTTTGTTGACACCACTGGCAATTGTTCGTCCTCTGTAATAACTCCATTTGTTATTTGGCGAAACAGTTGTTTAACACCTTCCAGTTTGTGAAAACATGTCACTACCTCTTCTTTGGGTGATCTGACTGCGGCTTGATGTAGAACCAGATTATTCCGTTTAAGATTTAACCGTTCTTCCATCAATTCCTTCTTCAAAGCGATGACTGCTTTATGATAAGGCACAACGGGAATCTTTCGACATTCACATTCGACTGCGATCTCGTCGTTGTCCAGATAATCTACATTCATTTTTTTTTAAGGAAATAAAGTACTTAGCTTATATCTTAAAACTAAACTAAACTAAAAATCTAAAAACTAAATACAAAAAAAACATTAATTTTAAATTTACACAAAAAAATAAAAACAACCATGGGTAACACTCCCCTAAAATGAATAAATTCCGCCAACTTGGATCAAAATAAGGATAGGATAAAGGAATTGAAATTGAAATTTTGATGAAACTGTTTCCTTGTTCCCAATGATGCAACGGTAGTCTAAACCTGACATACAAGGTGATCCTCGCTGCTATGGTGAACTTGAAAACAGATAACACTAAAGGTACCCAATAGGCCATGGCAAAATTCTTGCCCCCGTATCCGCAGCTGGCAGTCTTACTCTGAACTCAGCAGAGGAGCTCACCTGCGAGGGTGACAGAATGTTCCCATGTAAGTCAACCAATGTTGCTGAGGTCTTTTCAGACACTCGAACCTCGGCTGCTATGGCTGTCTATTGGGGATGATAACTCGCCGGTTATCACCAAGGATTTCCGCAGTGTGAGATATAATAATGTTTAGCTTATGTCCTAAACCTCATCAATATCCGTTCACTGATAGAACACCGGATTGGACAGCTAAACACATTACACCCTGAACGCGCCTAAAACTAACTATGGGTGGACTTGCAAAACCCATCCCGAAGGATGACAAATTTAAATAAACAACACAAAGTGGAATTTTCGCAATAACCTAACTATACACTGCGACTTAGAAATCCATATTTTAAAATAAAAAATATATGTTACGGCTCGTGATAATTTCTTACCGGTAGCCATAAGCATTTAACAGAGGAAAAATAAAATTGGGTGCAGTTCAGCTTTACGAGCCAGGATACGGAATGACCGATCTGAGAAATGAGCAGCCCTTTATACCACCCGATAACCGCTCGGCAGGAAAGGGATATGCCCATTACCTCAGGGACCGCATCATTCTCCCTTACTGGTAACGCAAAGCATAAACTGTTGGTTGTACACGGTACAGAAAACCGTACAACTGAATTATTGTCTGAGTTCGGTTATCACCACATGCTCCAGCCTTCTACCGTATTAGATGAATTCTTAAATTCCTATAACTACCACGAATGTCAGTTTATCCCCCGGAGTGCGGGTTGGGACATGCCACAGATAAACCATCCATTCGGGGATCCAGCATAGGAGCTCAAAAATCATCAATTCCAGTCGGTACGCGTATGACCCACCACGAATAAGGTCAGGCTTGCCGCTGCCATACTCGTATCGATAGAAATTGACATCCAACAATGATAAAAACCAAGCACACGGTCATTTAGACCGATTTCAATTTTACTTAGAAGTATGTATCAACATTTTTTGAACATTACATAAAGTAATGTCGACTATAAATTTAGACAAGAATGTGAGGGAATCCTCAATTGAATTTAATAGACTAATTGTGGTATTTATTACCAGAATTTTTGGGCCGAATTATGGCCCCGTTTGGGCGCCACTGTAACGATAGTGGTGCCTACATATAAATAAATTAGACCTATGATGTTATTAGGCCCGAATTGGGCGCCACTGTAACGATAAAATTTTTACTGTCTTACGACAGTATACCCTATCGTTAAAGAAATTGTCCCCATTTCATGCCCTAGCCCCATGTGCGGCTTGGTTTCCCGCAGCTCAGCCTGGTAGGGGATGTGGTCGTGGGTTTTGGGGTTAGGTGAAATCAGGGACCTAGATTACCGCACAATCATATTAACTTAGGGAAGATGGCCTAAAATTTACCATCTAAAATTTTGATCAAAAAAAAAAAAGAAAAGAGGTCATCTTACCCAACACTGGCGGATCCTAAACATATTTAGGGAATGGGTTTTCACCCATGGTTGTTATTTCTGGCTTCTTAGGGTAACATAATTACCTTAAGAAGCACAGACATGAAAAAAAACACAAAAGAAACACACACAAAAAATAATTAGTCGGAGAAAAAGAAGTGGAGGAGGTCCTTAGCAGAGAGAGGGTGTCCAGCCTATGGGCCGGGTTACTCTCGATGCCCTCGCTTCTAGCAAGACTCAGCTTTGCTAGAAGCAACTAAGGTACCTCGCCACTTTCGAAAAATAAAAAAAATATTAGTGACACTACACCATACTCACCAAAATATATATATACGCCAACTTTTCTTTCAGGCTTAGCCAATCTCTTGAATCGATAAGATTATTTTTATTCCTATTTAAGGGTATAATTGATTCACTTATTCCAATAAATTTCGCAATTTCCAATCAATTTCCAATAAAAAAAATGCACAAAGTTTCTGTATTAAACTATTATATTGTATTATTAAAGTGGAAAATGCACACTCATTTATTATTAATCTTTTATAAAATACTTAACACGAAACACACTGTTTTTATTGTAACTTAATTTAGAAAAACACTAAAACTCAATATAAGACCGATACACAAAAAATACAAAATACACGTCTTTACAATACTGAGGTTTGAAGTAGAAATTAAAAACAAACCCACTGACCAGCAGAGGAGCTCACCTGCGAGGGTGACAGAATGTTCCCATGTAAGTCAACCAATGTTGCTGAGGTCTTTTCAGACACTCGAACCTCGGCTGCTATGGCTGTCTATTGGGGATGATAACTCGCCGGTTATCACCAAGGATTTCCGCAGTGTGAGATATAATAATGTTTAGCTTATGTCCTAAACCTCATCAATATCCGTTCACTGATAGAACACCGGATTGGACAGCTAAACACATTACACCCTGAACGCGCCTAAAACTAACTATGGGTGGACTTGCAAAACCCATCCCGAAGGATGACAAATTTAAATAAACAACACAAAGTGGAATTTTCGCAATAACCTAACTATACACTGCGACTTAGAAATCCATATTTTAAAATAAAAAATATATGTTACGGCTCGTGATAATTTCTTACCGGTAGCCATAAGCATTTAACAGAGGAAAAATAAAATTGGGTGCAGTTCAGCTTTACGAGCCAGGATACGGAATGACCGATCTGAGAAATGAGCAGCCCTTTATACCACCCGATAACCGCTCGGCAGGAAAGGGATATGCCCATTACCTCAGGGACCGCATCATTCTCCCTTACTGGTAACGCAAAGCATAAACTGTTGGTTGTACACGGTACAGAAAACCGTACAACTGAATTATTGTCTGAGTTCGGTTATCACCACATGCTCCAGCCTTCTACCGTATTAGATGAATTCTTAAATTCCTATAACTACCACGAATGTCGGTTTATCATCTATCTAATCACTGATCGCACGCTCGCCTATTAAAAAAAACTGACCACTTTTTGGTCTATCTAATCACTGATCCCCTCACCAAAAGTTCTTGCACATTTTATATCCCATTAATTGGAAAAATATTGTACATTCATCAAAAATGTACGCAAGCAAAAAAAAGTACAAAAACGTGACATTGGTTTTTGATTACCCAATGCACTCGCTAAAATTTGCTTATATCCAAAAAATATAACTTGATCGAAATGTGCAATTGGAGGTATTTTCAATAGCAAAGTCCATTCTCATGCTATTTACCTCAAAACACATCGTTAAAAAAATTGATAATGTTGCATTATATTATTATGGTTTACGTTTATTCACCTACTGCATGGATATATAGGTACAGTAATCTGAGTAACATAAACAAACAATAACAATGCGAAATACGGCATGGTTTTTTTATTTTGGTAGAATTTGAGGTATCACCTCGAAGGTTATGCCGAGTGTTAAAATTTGATGTTGGAATTTGGGTTGATAACGGAACTGAATAAGATTCCGTTACAAAGTCTCGCCAAAAAGCTTTAAAACAGAAGGCTCAAATTCGTGGTGTAGGACCTGCAGCTGAACAGCTGCTGTAATGCTGGAACTAAAGAAGCACAATCAACCAATTTCATTTCCAGAAAAGCATTCCCAGACCATAATTCCTTCCTTTTTCGGTGGAAGTCTTGCAAGACATTCATTGCCAAGCCTCTCGCCCGGTTTCCTTCTTACCAGAATTCTTCAATCTCCAACATACAGCTTGAATTTTGATTCATCGAGGAAAATCGCATCATTCCACATCTCTGGAGTCTAAGAAACATACTCCTGAGCCCATAGCAAAAGTTGTTTTTTCACTAGTAATGTGAACTCAGGCTTCTGGACTGGTTTAAGTGCTCTCAAACCAGCTTTAACAAGTCTTTTTCTCAATAAGCTGGCTGAAATTCCTTTTTCTGTTGCTCGCTCAACAACCCGTCTTATGTCCGATGAAGTTTTAAAACAGTTCCGACGACATTGTAATATTATGAAACGATCTTCCACTGCCGTTGTCTTTCTGGGCCTTCCAGAGCCTTTCTTTCTTTGTGTACTGCCCATCTCGCAATTTTTTAATATTTCACGCGGCAGTACTTGTAGGAATGTTTAATCTTTCAGCTATTTCACGCGTGGTTAAATTTTCTCGCGCCCAAATCAACATATTGCTTTTACACTGCTTACTAACTTTTCCCATTTTTTTAACTAAACTTGCACTTTATTCTTTATTTGACTAGGATCACTTACAGAATAACTTAATCTTACAAAATATGCACTATTTATACTCAAAGAAAAAAAATACACGCAATAAAACATCTGAACCCTAATGTCGGCCAAGAAAGCTAGGCGTAAAATAAAATAATTGCTTGACCAATTTTTTTGCATATCAGTTGCGGGGTTATACCGATGTAAAAAAAACAAAAGGCGGTCAAACAAAATATTAATATTAAAGATAGGATTTCTATAAATCAATAAAAAACAAAAAAAAAAATTAAAAAATAAGTGTTTAATTTATTCCATTTCTTTAACTTCAATCACCGTATTTTGAATATTATGGCATTTTTCGGTGTTTTTCCCCTAAATTGCAGGTAATTTTTTTTTCATAAAATTACGTCATACATGTCTTTAAAATCAAACAATAAGCCAATTGCGTTCAAAAGTTTTGTAATTTTACCAAAAAAAGACTCCTATATATATATATATATATATATATATATATATATATATATATATATATATATATATATATATATATATGTATATATATATATATATATGAAGTTTACCAAGTGTTTAGATGAAGACGTACCTATGTACAGTCGGTGAATTAGAGAATTAGTATTAACATTCAGTTTAATGTGAAAATGTGCTAAAATAAATAAAAGTGGTTTATAATACAAATTTGTTTGTTTATTTACTTTTAATATTAGAGAAGTGCTATTAACGTGTAATTAAAGTGTGGTGTCCAGCAGAAGAAATGTTTTATATACATAGACCGTGTTGAAGTATTTATAACGGGATATATTTCTATGCGAAGTATATTTCGTTTTAATTTTTCGATATCTGGATATGTTTATGTATGCATATGGAAGCGCAATTCAGAGAAGTTTCCTTTTAATATATTTTTTATTTACATAAAATGTATATATTTATGTGTGATGTGTCTGTATATGTGTGTGGATGGGGATGTAAATACAGTGAGGCTTCTGTAAGTCGAAGTATTCCTTAAATCTAATTTCGATTTATGGTAGGAACATTTTTCGATAAATTTCCTGTTCATAAGTATATAATATACATATATAATATCTATGTATACGTGTGTATATGCTCGGGGAATTCGAGCGAAATTGGTTTTTCATCTATTTTACTCAAATTTTCGCTATCTCAAGCAAATTATTTTGGCAAATAATGGCTCGACTTATAGAAGTTTTACTGTATGTTAACTAGGAAGAATTAAAAGTGTTTGTGTGTGTATGGATATTGTTTATATGGAAATTATAAATTTCTTTTTGAAGCTATCTTCGTTCTCTCTGCGTTTTGTATTTACACACAACGATAATTGTCTTATCTACTTTTGTTTGCAAAGGATATGTATGTATGGTATCATGGTATGCATGGTAAAGGTTGATTTGTGTTGCCGGCGCGGCTCAGCACAGTCATGCATCGTCTCATGCATCAACAATTTATATTATCAGCTCGGTTCAGCTCATATATTGGGTTCGTATTTATTCCGGTGTGCGTTCGTGTCTATCATTCTACGAATATTTGAGTTGTATTTATTTATTTTATTTGTATGTATTTTGATTTTCTTTCGTATCTATTCGTATTCAAATATTCTTTTTGCATTATACGATATGCGCTGTACTGTACCGCACTGAGATGCACTTATAATGTAAATACTCTCATAGTAAATGCATGTAACAATATTTTTTTGATATGAGATGTGCTGTGCCGTGCCGATAGTATAAATCGACCTTAAAAGAAACGAAGGTGGAATATTCCCATATTTCATTTTCGTCGTTTTGTGCGCATTACGTCAAATGTGGACAAAAAACACTTTTTGATGGTTTGATAAAGACGTTTAACTAAACACTTTTTGATGGTTTACCCTTTATATTTCATTCTATGGTCGTAATGTTTGAGAAAAGAATCTGCCGAGATATATTTTTCAAGTCGACGGAAAAAAGGGGATATAATAATTATGAGTATATAACATAAATCTATAAAATTGTTAATACATAAGTTTACTAATAAAATATTAAGTGGGTACCTGTCTGTAGCTTTTATTCTTCTGCTTCTAAAATATTCGTGTTCTTAAGAATCCATTTAATTAAATACATTATGCACTTTAAATTACAAATTAAAATTAAATCTCGATTTTATTTCATTTGTTATTTTATGTTTTCCGTTAGTTAAAAAACGAAGTGTTAATTTCTGTCTTTATCAGATATATGTAATTGATGGGTTTTTCTACAAATTGAAGAAGGCCCCAATTTCTTAGTTGATGTGGATTTGGAGATTGTTAAATGATTTATTTAAGTAAAAAATTGTTTGATTTTAACTGAAAATCAGAAAATAATTAATAATTATAATTAAAAATTTCTTCAACTATACTTATCAAACTTAAATGAGCTTTTTGTTTGAAAAAATGCGTTTTTTATCCATTTGTTTAGGAAAATAATAAAAAAAACCCGAAAGTACGTTTCTTGTCCACATTGACGTCACATTAACATGCTCAATGTTGCACCTTCTTGTCTATACATCGTGTATGGTATAGGCAATGCCTCCTAAACTACAGGCCTCTTACTACTCTCATTTTTCGCACATGACGACAAGTTATGTCTAAACCGAGATTGCGCAATAATAATATTAAGATAGTTTTCACTAACAAAACAACTAGAGAAAGCAACAAAAACGTCGACATAGCATGTCGTCATCATTTGGTGTAAGCGGCCTGTAGTTGGGAGGCATTGGTATAGGTATGGATATATTTCTATAGATGTTTGATCGGTTATATATATGTATATATGTGTATGTTATACATATACATGTATGATTGATTATTTTTATTTACAATTATTTTAATATTTTAATAATTAATCTGATATTTTATTATATTAATATTATTTAATATATATACGAGTACTATATGATTATGTATGTTTGTATTTGCTTTTCCTGTATGCATTGTGTGGGACGAGTGGCCATAATGTTTCATCTATTAAAGTGCAGTAAAAACATTTTATTTATTAGAGTTAGATAAGTATATTCGAAGATTATTGTATGTTGCTTCCGTCATTGTTTAATGTAGCCTGCGGCCCCATTCCTGAATGCGGTGCGGGGGCGGGGGTGCAGGATTCATATTTGAATTGAATCAGATTCGTACGATTCTTATTTAAAATTGAATGAGAATCTTGTACGTTCGTTTTCGTGTCGTATTCAGGAATAGGGCCGCTGGTTTTTGTAAATTTACTTGTATAACAACATTATAGAGTGGAGAGATGATTGAGGTGAACTCATTTCAGCTTGATTGAATGACAGCTTTTGTTGTTTTATTGTATTTATTCATTTACTTGATTTTTAAATATTATACAGATGTTTATAATAAATTATATCACATTATTCTATATTATCATTTATTAGTTTATTATCTTATTTGATTATTTTAAAATTGTAAAATTTTTTATAATGAATTTTGTAACGTGAATCCAAATGAACTGCATAAATTGTTAAAACTATGGTTTGTAAATGGGCATACCCAGAGTAGAGTAATTTTTCGTTATTCATTTACATTTTGGGGATTTCAAATTAAGGGTATGGGAAATTGAACGGAATTCAATCTGATAGAGGATTTTTATAAATCGGCGGCTTGAACTAATGTCTGTAAATCTACTATAATATCGTCCTGTGCGGGTTTAATGTGCTCGATAGCAACTCTAACTTGTGCATCTAATTTCATCCAATGTTGCAGGCAGCCCCAATGGAAAATGTCGTCTTCCTCTGCTATGGCTGGTGATTGCACTTCTGTTAGTTTTAAGATATCAAACCAATTAGAGATTGGAATGTACCGCCATCTATTCTGACTGGTATCTCGCCGATATTGTTTTATATATGAATAGTTCCTCGCATCCGTTCATTTTGTTTATAGCATCAAAGATTTCGGAACAATATATAGACAATCTTTCGATTTCTGATCAGATTCTGCACTGTTATATCGCTCTTTGGCGATTTTTAATGAGTAATAGGCCTGGGATTTTGCGAATATATGTTCTGTATTGAATGTTCCATGATATCTTATGATATAGGTTAATACTTACAAGTAATTTTTGTGGATCTCTTCTGAACTAAGGTGTGCATTTAAGTCCACCAATAGAACAATATAGCGTGACTTAGGATAGCGTTCTACCATTGACAAATTTAGTGATCGGTGGAGCTGGAGCTTTTGACCATGTTTGTTTCTTATTTACCACAAAAGTTAATATTCCATTGATTTAGATTGATGTCAATATTGTTACGTTTGTGCTCACTGCTGAGTCTACGAGCATTCCAGATCTCAAAGCATAGTGAGGGAGGAGGCTGATCTTGTTTTACTCACAACACATTTTGGGTGTTGTAGCGGATTTGTGGCATTGACTACAAATCTGCTACAATATTTAAAATGTATCACTTTAAACCCGATATTTTTTATTTCTTTTTTTTAACTTTTCGTTAAATTTTTAGAAACCAAGAAAAAGAGCGAATGACTTCCATGGAAATACAGTACGGCTTCAAACCTTAAATATGATATTCCAATATTTATGTTTTTGCAGCTGTCTTGTTTTCGTTTAGTTCCACAAATACTATATGTGCTTGTTGGTTTTTAGTGTTATAGAATATAGAAGTATTAATCCAATCTTTTTGGTAGAAATCTTTTCCGTTATATAGCGGAGGCCCAATTTTATGGCAGTAGTAATTCATGTCCATTTAGCGAGGGTTAATATTAAGCGGTATGTGGCGTATTCCAATTTCAGTTGCTCAGGTAGATGGTTTAATAAAGCGGTATAGTATATCGAGATATAGCATTATTTTTATGTGAATATTGAGTCTAAATGACCGTTTTTTCAACGAAAGCTTTTTATTTTGGATTAACGTTTTAAATTTCATTTATTCACTATTCTAATTTCTAAAATTATTTTCTAGGTATAATTTATATTATTTAATTATTAAATATTTAATTTATTAATTTCAGGTAGATTATCAGATATGTTACTATGGGATCATGGAATTCTACTTCTAATTAGCTTAGTTTACATTAATGACATTAGTCCTATAATAAGTGAATATTGAATGTCGTCAGCGGGGAGTGCGGAATGGAT